>JASANF010016065.1:0-38509 GCA_030248245.1 Trissonchulus sp. WLG1_4
TGAACCGTTTTTCTGCCATGTACTGTACGCATGTACATTATCTATCATGCATAGCCTTTAGGGGCTTAAACAGCATGAGGTAATCAATCTTCGGATGTATCCCACTGCCAAGTGCAATGCGAACTATCTTAATGCGAAGCGTTTTGATAAAATGGGAGATTTGTACAAGTATATATGGTTTTAATAAGGGAGATATAGCGATAAGTTCGTTATTATTGTAAAACAGAGCATTCATTTATTCAACTATCATAAAGGCTTGACGATCTTTCATGTGATGTCATGATCACATCGTATCTTTATTTATTAGCGAAAAGGGTTGATGATGGCAGTAGATGGAACGGATGCAGGTTAGACTTATTTGTTTGAAATTGGCTATTGGCGGCTATAGCTGAATAACCGACTTCTTGGGAGTGTCAACTTGATTTAAAAAAATACATAGCTTTTGTCTAGCTATAGGCAAGTTGCTTCAGTCCAGACTTGGCGATGTGAAAATCGCCAAAATAGCAATTGCGAACAACAGCAGGGCCAAACAGTCTTATTGGAAATATGTGTTGAGCTACAGCTATTGCAGGCTATCTTATGAAACAAATCAGCGTATATAATTGGCTATGAGTAGCTATAGCCGAATCGTAATTTATTCGTGCCCCGGGTCGTTTAAGAAACTGTGATACATAAGAACCTTTAATACCTTAATTAAAAGCTTAAGAACTAGGTTAGATGTAGTTTTGAACTTGCGTTTTCCTAGAACTGTTTATGCAGCGTTCTATTTTAGTAACCACTGCAGCTGCCACTGATTCGATGTCACCGTTCATCATAGCTCTGATTGTTACGGGTATTATTGTTGTGATATTTGCGATAACGTTATTAGTATACAAACTTGTCAAAAGAAAGCTTTCCAGACCGTCGGGGCTGAACATTAACAAACTCAGACACTATAAAAAGAAAAGACATGTAATTGCAAAGCGCAGTCACAGCACTGAGTCGGTGTCAGTGGTTGCTGCAAGAAGCCCTTCGGAAGACATATACGATGACCATAAAAACGTAAAATCACCAAAATTATTCAAATACATTTCGAAAGAGCAATGGGCCAAATTCATAGGAAAAGGGGCGGAAGAAGCTCAATCGAAAATCGTTAAGCCTAAAGGATTCAAAGGTGAAAGATCGAAACACACCACTGGATCTACGTTAACTTACGTAGTTCTAGGCAAAATGAATAATATGCCTGAGAAAAAAGCGGTGAAGGAACAAAAAGTTGCGAAAGAAATGTCACACAAAGTACAGTTGCATGCCGTTAAGGTACATGACAGGCATCCAGTAGTCAAAGCTGCAAAGCTACATGAGAAGCATCACGATGTCAAAGTTCACGAACATCATCACGGAATGGCACCTCAAAAATATACACCAATACTCAAACACCCGCCACACCCTAAAGGATTACCAGAAAAACACGGACCAAAGCACGTTGCTCCAAAAGTAGTGAGCGCTCCTGCAAAGCTGAAAAAATAGAAAATATTGACTCAAAACTCATCTTTCATGTACATACAGAGCGTTTGATGTTCCATGTACATATTTCCTAATATTGTGAATAATATTGTATATGTCATGCATATATAATATATATGATTAGTGTAATAAGACGATAGTAGAGTGTAGAGCAGCCAAATGTGAACAACCTAAAATTTTACACTTAAACTGCAGACACCTGGCTTATGTTTTTTCAGAAGTTAGTTAGCCATATCACCTAAAACCCCACTGCAATTATGAACGATACTAAACGCAACTTTTTTAACATATTTAAAATCAGCGAAACAAGCACGTTTTGCGAATAAGGTTAAACTTTTTAGATAGACTGCGTTGCTAGTTGCTTGCAGTGCTGAGGATATTCTTCGAATATAAAACGCGGCACTCGAAAATTTTCGAAGCGAACATATTTAAAAAACTTGCCAAAGTACTATCAGTGTTAAACTTCACTTAGCCAACAGTGTCTTCATCAGAAAAAATTTATAGAGTCAGTTTTGCTTAAATCTTGACACCTACATAAGAGATGCAACGTGATCAACGTGAAAAATTTAAGTTCAAGATTGATGACTGTATTGCAAAACCGTATATAATAGCCATTTTAATACATATCTGAATTAGTAAACTTTCTATAGTTTACAGTACCTTTTTTACAGCAGTTGCAGTGCAGTTACAACGAGTTACAGTTCTCATGTTACAGCAACTAAACAACGCACACGCTCATTTTGTGCTAGTCAGCTGATGTACGCTAGGCCAGCTCAGCTATTGTGTTGTAGCGAACGGCGTCCATACTCCATGCTATGAACTCGGTAGCCGCCACTGGACATGGTTGCCATGTCCTATAGACTAGTTCAAAATTCCTTGCTTCTGACGCGCTAATAAACATGCTACGAAACACAGCTGCGACAGGTTTTGTTAAATTACTGTTTTCTGCGAGCAAAAGGTGTTAGCACTGAACAGACGTAAATGAAAGCACTGAGCAGGCAGTTAAACGGGCGTATTCTGGGTTTGTCTACATCTGGGTTTGTCTAAACACTAGATTGGCTGTTTGAATAACATTTGATAGCCAATCACTGCAAAGCGCCGCCTACTCATCCTGTACATACAAGCTCCGCCTACTCAGCCTATATAGATATATTATTGTACAAAGCTATGAAGCCTACTGTAGAAATTGGAAGGACTATCTTACATTTCAAACAAATTCTTTGAATTTTTTTTGTTAATTTCAAGCAACACTACAATATAAAGTGCTATACTATACAATATATATATATATATATATATATATATATATATATATATATATATATATATATATATATATATATATATATATATATATATATATATATATATATATATATATATATATATATATATATATATATATATAAATAAATATAAATATAAATAAAATATATATAAATATAAATATAAATAAATATAAATATATATAAACGTACGTACGTACACACACGCTCACACAAACAGTGTTATTTGCTGACCTAGCAGCAGTTTAACACTAGAATAGGTGCATTTGTGCGCTCTTGATGCACACGTTTGCACAATAGTATATACGTAAAAATCCAAGTCTAGTAGTGCCAAAAATAGGCTTGGGTATCCGTGTAACAGGTCCTTTATTGCATAAGTTGACCACTAGTAGAAGCCTAGCTTACGACTAATAGCAGTAATAAAAACATATTTGAACCGCAGCTATTTAATGAAACTGACTGAGTTTGGCACAAGGTAAATTCAGTAGAAAAACAACAGAATTAATGAATTCAAAGAACAGCAAACAAAGACTAAATACGAGATGAGTTGGGCTGAGGGTAACCAAAGAAAGTGGCAACGGTCTGGGTAGGTGTCTGCTAAAGAACCAGTTTGGGCTAAGTTTCCTTCCTTTTATATCCGTGCTGAAGGTAAACAGCTTGGTAAAGATCTAAAAGGAAGTCAAGAAACAAGGGAAGAAAAGGGGGTTTTGTGTTGGAAGCAGGCGACTGCAGGTAAACAGCATGCCGTGCTCCTTCGGGTTTGCAACGAAATTCTAGGAATTGGCAAAATTCACGCCAACCTTATGTAAGAAACTCATTATTTCAGACATAATTAGTTCCTAATTTATTGCAAGGGCGATTTTTAAAATTTTTAAAGTCATTAGTTTTATTTAATGTATTTGTTTGAATAGGCAGATAGATATTTAAAGTGTCACATTACCCTCCGCCCAAATAAGGTGTCATCGACACTTTTACCATAAATCAAACACAGCAGACAAAACAAGTCAATAGGCACTGCATGCAACAGCTTCGAAATGAAATCCAATTCCGTTCATAGTTCACGAGGTAGATTTAATGAACAATTTATCGTATTGGTTCATTTAATGGGCATTTTTCCTTTTGTACGAACTTGAGTTCGGCTTTTCGAATCGAATTCTCAATTGGGGGATCCACTGTAACAGGATTCGCATTAGTCGTAAAATTCCGTGAGGCGTCAGCTGAACTTGACTATATCTCTGTATCATTAGTGAAATGTTGTTAATGTCAGTTAGTGGAATAATCCGGATTCGTCCATGCCCTTGAACTTCCTCGTGCAAAACAGCTAGGGCCATTTCTACCAGTTCTGCCTTATGGTCGCGGCGGGGTGGTGTTTCCGTTAAAAACAGTCGGTTGGGTTCGAGTTCTTCGACCGTTTCTACGATTTCCTGGTAGATTCGGTGAAAGTCCGCCTTGGTCTTTGCATAGCTAACGTCGTCTGCTCCGAAAAGGCACACGACAGCGTGAAAGTCACCCATTCTGTACTGCTTCAATTTTTCGCCAGCCGAATGGTTTCTATTTTTCGGTGAAGACGACCGCAAGCAGCTGGAAGTGTTAAGGGTAATACTAGGGTGGAATCCGATCTGTCCTCCCATATTGAAGTCAGTGAGCACCAATATTTTTGGTTCGTGGCACATCAGAAACGGGATTGATTCCAAGGTTTCTTGTAGGCTTGCGTCGGACTGTACTTTTGACAGGTTGGCATTGAATGTACGGCTTAGTATTACACATTTTTCATCCAAAGAGAGACCGCACCCTGGAACGATTTCGTAGGTGTCATCTCGCGAGAGTTTTTGAAGTTCCGCGATGAACCGTTGCGAGTTTTCAGCCCGGATTTTTAACACCGTCATTGCGGCTCCTTCGATTAGCTCGGCGACTCTCCGAAAACTCCATTTGATTGTTCTTTTGTGGGTCAAATATCTGGCGACTGCCTCCATTGGAGTTTCCGATAGCAGGACCCAAGCCGCTTGGCTCGCAGATCGGTACTTGCTTTGGCCGTCGTTTAGCAGTGCCAGGTAAAGCACAGCGATGACTGGTGACTGCATGATGATTCCAGCCACTTGGAAGGACACATCATGGAAAAACGACAGGAAGTTATCGGGTAAAATTTTGGCCATGTTAATTCGGTCATCTGGTTGTTGTATTTCGGCTCGATAATTGGATCGTTCTGCTTCGTAAAATTGTTGCGACCGGTTTGCAGGTAAATGACTGGGGCCAGGCTGATCATTCGTGGCTTGTTCTGATGCTTGCGTCAGCTCATCTCTGTCGGCCACACACGCACTGACCCGCGCTCGTTTGAAATTTGAGTGAGGCGGAATAGAGACGTCATCTGATGAGATGCTGATTGTCGGTGATCTGGGGAGCTTCCGAGATGTCTTCTGTATCTCCTCCTGTATAGCCTGTGGTAGATCTGAGGCAATCGGTGATGTCGCACGAGACACTAACTCCGGTTCAATTTTTGCTGACAACCGTACCGTCTGACGGGGGCTGCTGCCGCCGGCCGAGAATACTTCTTCAGCGTCTGGCATTTCTTCAATGGTTGGTATCGTGCTTTCAGCATTGTGCGGTGATTGTTGTTGTAATGCCAATTGTTTTTCGGCTGTCAAATCGACATCTGCGAGGCGTATGCTGTACACTGGCATACCAAAGGCGCCGCGGTGCACATACAGAAACTCAAGTTTCAGCGTTGCTTGAGCCATTTTGGATTTGAATTGTTCAATGATTTGCGGGTGCCATTCTAAGCCGTCTGCGGGCGCTGCGAAATCAAGCAGCTGGCACTGGTACATGAGTGGCGGCTCAGCCAAAACGGGATATTGCTCGCTGAGGCATGACAGTACGTTAGCTTCACAGGCGTCTACGATACCACCGTCGTCTATAAGCAGGACTTTGTATTGTTTGTCCTTGCGCTGAACTGCAAACCCACGCTGAAGATTGCTTATGAGTGACCGTCTGACGCAACAAAATTCGTTCTCGTTCACTTCTTCGGCCAGCTCTGCATCAAGCTCTTCATAAACTGGCAAGTTGATCAGTTCATTGATATCTCGCAATTTTTCATGGTTCTTCTTCAGCACTACACAAAAATGGTGGGGGTTGAATACTTGGGTACATTGTCCTACCGCCGTCGACCCCAAGATGTTTTTCGGGTCCAGGCGCCACATGGATTGTGAATAACGGGGTCTCGGGACTGCCAGGCCCCTGGTTTGAACCCATGAAGCTAGCTGCACCGTTCTTTATCGTAGTTTTCGATGAAAGTCTTGCATTCGAATGCACGACTGGATCAGCTGTTTCTTCTCTTCATTATTCGCAGTCAGGCCGGAAAGACTTGTCATGTGCTCTACAAAAGCTGTCTGGTAAGCACACTCGCCATCCAGGAACGCAGCGGTAAACGAGCTTTCCATGGCATCAAGGTAACAAATGTAATTATTCAAATAATCTGCAATTAATACAATACAAACATTAAACAATTGTCAACACTGCAAAACGTATGAAATAAAGCAGGTAATAATGGTGTGCATCATGTAACTCAACGACGTTTTATTAGCATTTATGTAACATTTATAAGCAACACTGCTAAAATAGCAGTACTGTACATTAAAGGTAATAACTGAGGTAACTAGTTTTCTTCGGCTTCGTCTTCCAATCCCCATTTGCCGCTATCGGTTTGCGGATCAGAAAGTAATCTTGCGTTGTAGCGTTTAAGCCGTGCTTTTGCCACCCACTGGGGTGCGAACCGAGGTAATCCTTTGGTGTTTTCTGTTTTGTCCAGAAATGCGCGGCTTCCGAAAGTACGGATTACTTTCAGCGGGCCACACCAGGCGTGACCAAATTTGGATTTCACACCTCGCTTTTGTTGAGGATCGTTCATCAGAACTAGATCACCAACGTCGATAGTGTCGTGTAATTTCTTGTCGTACTGTTCTTTTTGCTTCCATTTAGCTTGAGTGATAGCTTTTTGTGCCTTTTCGAATGCCTCCTTAAGTGTAATCGTCATCCAAATGGCATAGTCAAGCTCGTCCAGATACTGCGTTCTAGGGACGGATAACTCCACTTCTCTTGGCAATAAAGCATCTCTTCCGTATAACAGATAAAAGGGGCTAAAACGTGATGAAGTCTGGACTGATGTTCTATACGCAAGCAGTGCTAAAGGTAAGCATTGATCCCACTGTTTTGTTGTAAGTCCGTGTACATCGAGATAATTGTGGCCAAAGTTTCGTTGAACTTTTCTACCAATCCGTTGGTCTGTGGGTGGTATGCAGTAGTGAAGATCTTTTCTGTTGTTAAAATTTTGCAAACTTCTTCAAGGAGTGCGCTAGTGAAATTAGAACCGCGGTCACTGAGTAGTCTTCTCGGTGCCCCATGTCGGCATACCACTTCGCTCAGAAAAGTTTTAGCCACCGTTTCCGCTGAAATTTCCGCTAAGGGAAAAGCTTCAGGCCACTTGGTAAGGTAATCCATAAAAACAATAATGTACCTATTTCCATCATAGGTTTGAGGTAACGGGCCAACTATATCCACTGCTACGGTATCAAAAGGTCCTTCGACTGGCACTATTTGCATTGGGGGCCGTTGGTACTGTGCTGGACGTTTCCGAGTTGCACAAGGTAAACAACTATAACAATGATTCTTAATGTCCATTTTCATCTTTGGCCAAAAAATTTTTCTTCTGATTTTCGCCGCAGTTTTCTCATATCCTAAATGACCGCCAACCGGATCATCATGATACATTTTTATGAAATCGTTTACAAGCACTCTAGGAACCACAAGCTGCAGAGGGTTAACAGGGTCCGTAGTTTTCTTCCGATACAATAAATCATCCTTTATAACGTATTGATTGGCAAACTTTCGAAGGTAAGCTACTTGTTTTTCATTGTCTGGTAAGCCTCCGGTTTGTAAAAAGTTCCGCATCATGCTGATTTCTAAATCGCTTTCTTGTTCTTTTGCTAGATTTAGTAAAGCTGGTCTCACTGCCCCAACACTTGCCACTTCCAGAACACGAGACAGAGCATCTGCGTTGGTATGTTTCTTTCCAGATCTGTGTTCAATCGTCATACAGTTTCCGTATTCCTGCAGTGTGAGAGCCCATCTAGCTAGGCGTCCTGCGGGTTCTTTGGTTTCTAGAAGCCATTTTAAGGCGGAGTGATCTGTGACGACCGTAAAGGACGTCCCGTAAAGGTACGATCGAAACTTTTTTACGGCCCAAATTACTGCGAGAGCTTCCTTTTCTGTGATGCTATAATTCTTTTCCGGTTTTGTGAGACATCTACTGATGAATGCCACAGGGTGTTCATCCTGTTCTTTTTTCTGATGCAGCGCTGCTCCCAATCCAGAGTTGCAGGCATCTGTATATAAGGTAAAAGGTTTAGAGACATCTGGAAATATTAGAGTGGGTGCTGTAGTCAATTTGAAAATTAGTTCTTCAAAGGCGCTTTGACATTTTTCTTGCCAATTAAAAATCTGGTCTTTCTTCAACAATTGGTTGATTGGGTAAGCAATTTTGGAAAATCCTTTTATAAATCGACGATAGTACGACGCAAAACCAAGGAACTGTCTGACATCTTTAACCGTTTTGGGTATCAGCCAATTTTTAACGGCCTGAATTTTCTCTGGATCTGGTCGAACACCATGTCTTGACACTAGATGACCAAGGTAAGGCACTTCCTGTCTCGCAAACTGGCACTTCTTCAACTTTAACTTCAGTCCATCAAGTTTTAGCTTTGTCAGGACTGTATCCAAATGTCGCAAATGATCTTCAAAAGTTTTACTATAAACAAGTATATCATCCACGTATACCGTGCAGATGTTCCATTGTAACCCAGCTAACGTTGATTCCATATGTCGTTGAAAGGTGGCTGGTGCATTGCAAAGGCCAAAAAGCATTCGGACGTATTCAAAGAGGCCGGCAAAACAGGTAAATGCCGTCTTTTCTTGGTCGTCTGGATGGACTTCAATTTGGTGGTAACCCGATGCTAAATCTAGGCTGGTAAAATATTGAGCACCACCAAGGCTGCTTAAGGTATCATCTATTCTTGGTAGCGGCCACACATCCTTTTTTGTTATCGCGTTTAGTTTGCGATAGTCGATACAGATTGGGTTAGTACCGTCCTTTTTCTTGACCACCACAATAGGACTGGCCCATGGTGAAACCGATGGCTTGATGATACGCTGCTGTTCCATTTCTCTTAACTGCTTTAGAACATCCGGTCGTTGATTAAAAGGTAACATATGTGGTCTTTGCTTGATCGGTAAACTTTCATCAGTCAAAATTCTGTGATAAATTCTGTCTGATCGTCCCAAATCGAATTCTGATGCTGAAAACACACCCACGTGTTTTTTCAAGAGTTGTAATAGTAGTTGTTGCTGTTGGGCTGTTAGATTTGTTTTTGACCAGTCCAGCTTTTCTGTACCTTCCAAGACGGATTGGGTTAAGAGAACGGGGTTTAACTGCGGAACTGACACCACCGAACAGCCGTAGGTTTCTGTTCTAATTCGATGAGATGTTCCGATGGTTAGACCCATTCTTAAGACAACGGGTAACATGGTCAAATTGACAAAAAGTAAAGGCACAAGTCCTCGTACGGAACGAGCTAGAATTCTCTTAGCCACAACGCCTGGTGCTTTGTTGGTTACATCCTTTGGTTCAATCAATACGTCTCGCTCATCGCTTGGCTTTGGCGCTGCTGTCTCTGTCATCCCATACTGTAATTTTCCAGTGGTTGTAACTCCCGAGGAAGGTGGAACTTCAACAGGGTGCACCAAACAGACTGTAACCGTGGCGTGGGTTTTTGAATCTTCTTGTCGTTTATCCTGTTTGGATCTTTGAATCGGAATTCCACCAATTTTAACAATGTCTTTGGACACGTATAAACCACCCATCCTTCGAATCAGATCCATCCCAAGGATACACGGATATGGATTGCTCGGATGTATGTAAGCTTTCGTGTACATCAGCTTCGTGCCAATCTTGAATGGTAGCACAGTAAATCCTTGCAGCGGAAGGATATGACCTGTCACAGACCTGGCCAAATTAGGGCAAGTAAACACCTTGGCTGATCTTGTCAACAGTTTTGGATGAACGATGGTAATCATTGATCCAGTATCTACTAAAGCCTGTGTCTTCTGTCCATTGACTTGTATGGAGACTATCAATTCTTTTTCTTTCTCTCCAGGACCAATAGCTGTCGTAGGGTTAACGCCAGAAACGTTGGGTGGCCATGGTGACATTTCAATTTCTTCAAACCGAACTGTTCTAGGTAGTCGTGGTATAGCACTGGTTGGTACCGCTGGCGTTGAAGTTGACGTTGCCATTATTGGAGCGTTACAATAGACGGGTTGAGTAGTAGCTTGCAGTACTGGGCTTCCTTGTACAGTGACACAGCTCAAATTGTCAACCGAGTCCGATAGGCCTCTGGGTGTGTCATATACTCCAGGACTCGACACCGCTGGCTCACTCGATGGTGTAATTAACCGGGGACTACAGACCGTAACTAGTCTTTCTGGGGATAGAGAACGAGAGCGTCCAAATGAAGTTTCTGCTACTCCACGTGAAGCTCTCTGCTGGCTCGCTGTCATCCGCCAAAAAGTTTGAGAGCGAAAATCGACTACTGGAATATTGGGTTCTGGGCTACTTTTTCTCAGTCTCGCTAGTAGGGCAAAAAAGTCAACCTGTTTTTATTTAAATTAAAGTTAAAGTTAAAGTTAGGCAAAAGGCCTAGTTTTAGTTAAAGTTAAAGTTAAAGTTAGACCACTAACTTTTTTCAAAGTTAAAGTTAAAGTTTGATCTCCGTTTTCGTTAAAGTTAAAGTTAAAGTATGACCACTAACTTTTTTAAAAGTTAAAGTTAAAGTTATACCCCTAACTTTTTTAAATAAAGTTAGATTAAGGTCCACAACTATTTTAGTTAAAGTTATAAAGAGTTGTTTTAGACAGATAAACATATCTTTCAGCTTTTTCCTGCTGCGCCACAGCGCAGCAGGCTTCTTTAGAATGAGTCTGTCGGATAATAACGTGTATTTTGAAAGGATTTGTGTGTGCGCTTGTGTATGTGTTCATCAATGCTACAGTGCGACTGTATGTGAGCATGAATGTGTGCGCGCAATGTGTCTGTTACTGCAGCTGTGTTCAGTATGCGGCTGGCTGCAATTGTACTTATATGTACGTATGTATGCACACAACATTGCAGATGATAAAGTTCATTTGCATATTGACTTTACTGAACGAATTACAGTTATAATTTGCACTAATATAAAGCATAAATAATATTCAAAATTTTGGCACACATTTCATTGCACTATATAGACAATTAAATTTGCGAAGACTCAAATTATATACACTGTTTTCACATTGTTCACTGTTTCACCTGCATAGTCTCGTTCACGTACACAGACCGTTCATAAGTAAAACTTTTCAAGTTTTCAAGTATTTTCTATCAACATACTGCTTAAAATAAACAAACTCATGGACACTAAGACAAATCACTAAATCAGCCCACTATTTTGAGAAAAATAAGCAGACTTAAAACTTAAAATTCACTGTTCTGACAATCACGGGGTTGCCACAAAGCATCGTTTATTAACGGCAATTTAAGCGCGTCTCATGAAATCGGCATTTGTTTTAAGCATTCAAAAAATATTGCGTACCTAGCCAATAACAGAATCAAAATTGGTTTAGAAAAACACCCCAACGGGCTGTACAGTTATATATAAGACACACTCTTGCAACTGTCAACACATTTATATAATAATATTTACAGCATCGACTGTTATGAGTATTTGCTGCGCAGCAGATTTCATTTCACAGAGTGATAATATAAGTTTAACAGCTTTAAGCCCATTTTGCATTAGGCTTTGCTTGTTACATAACCACACTGCGTAACTTTATTGAATAGACATTAATGGGTGAGCCGAGTGTTGGGAATGCCAGAAAACTTTCCAGAACTTCCGCAAACTACTAGAAGTAGTTTTCCTGACATTTCCAGACTTGACCGGAAGATGGACTTGACAGGCTTAAAAAGTTTCTAAGCTGGATGAAAGTTTCTCATAAACTGTTTTTTATAAATGACCCCAGTGGTTACTGCAGTCCGTGGGGGTCAATTGGGTTCATGGTAACGAAAATATACCCCGGGTTTCAAGGGCGGACGGTGGAGGGAGATGGGGAATATATCCCCTCTTTTGCCCTGAGCAAAGAAAAATTTTTCGGAGCCGCATACCAAGAATAGCCGGAGATTCATGAAATTCGGCCTCAAAATTAAAACCTTTTCTCCGGAGGCTGTTCGCCTTCAGAACGAACGCGCTGAGTTAACTTCGCATTGCTGTTTTCGTGTATCATCCTGTAATGAATGCTATTAAATAAAACAGTTATCGTTATGGGCAAATCAAGGGTGTATTGTGACCGGCCGCGTAAGCCGCGGGCCGGCCGGCGGAGAATTTCGGCCGGCCGGCCGGCTGGTAATAGCCGGCTGGCCGGCTGGCTGGTAATAGCCGGCTGGCCGGCCGGCTGGTAATAGCCGGCTGGCCGGCCGTCCGTAGCGGCCGATTTTTTGGACAAAACCTACATATTGATCCAAATCCATAGTGTCATTTCGGCGTAACTTAGCCTGACGGATTGTTATGCCGGCCTAATTTTATCAGTCGGTTGGTAGATGTCGCGTGTAAGCGGCACCTGCACAGGATTTTACACCCCCCCCCCCTAGGCGCTATTTGCGCTATTTGCGCTATCATACTGTACAGCTCGAAAACGCCCCCCCCACCCCCCCCCCGCTATTTGCGCTATACACGCTACGACAGGTACCCCCCCTCCCCCCCCTATTTTGCGCTATTTAGGCGCTATTTTGTGCTATTGGCTAATTTATTGACATTTTTTGTACTTTTTACTATGTATACGATCCCTTAATAAAAAAAATAAATTTAAAATAATATTAAAATTTTCGTTTGTCTTCTGGTCGATGATATAAAAAAATAGCGCTTATAGCAAAACGATAGCACATCAAAGTGCTATAAGCGCTATTTTTTTCATAGGCTTAAAAATAGCGCTTATAGCACGTGAGGGTGCTATTTGCGCTATTTAGGCGCTGTTTTTTCTGCTATAAGCTAAATTACTGATTATTTTTTGCACTTTTTATTACAAATACGATCCCTGAATTAAAAAAAAATATTAAAATTATTACTAAAAGGGTAAAAAGATTCAGTAAGCGCCCACCCCCCCCCTCCCCCCCGGTTCTTGGGTTTGTAGGCTTTCCATCCCTCGCTCCTATTAGTTAAAATTATAGGCAATCACCCAACATGACTTTCCATTTTTCCCTCCTATTGGTTACTCAAAATGAAACCCTAGAAGGGTAAGAAGATTTAGTAGGCGCCCACCCCCCCACCCCCCCGGTTCTTGGGTTTGTAGGCTTTCCATCCCTCGCTCCTATTAGTTAAAATTATAGGCAATCACCCAACATGACTTTCCATTTTTCCCTCCTATTGGTTACTCAAAATGAAACCCTAGAAGGGTAAGAAGATTTAGTAGGCGCCCACCCCCCCACCCCCCCGGTTCTTGGGTTTGTAGGCTTTCCATCCCTCGCTGCGTTCAGTTAAGATTATAGGCAATCACCCAACATGACTTTCCATTTTTCCCTCCTATTGGTTACTCAAAATGAAACCCTAGAAGGTTAAGAAGATTTAGTATGCGCCCACCCCCCCACCCCCCCGGTTGTTGGGTTTGTAGGCTTTCCATCCCTCGCTCCTATTAGTTAAAATTATAGGCAATCACCCAACATGACTTTCCATTTTTCCCTCCTATTGGTTACTCAAAATGAAACCCTAGAAGGGTAAGAAGATTTAGTAGGCGCCTACTAAGTCTAAGCCTAAGCCTAAGCCTAAGCCTAAGCCTAAGCCCTAAGCCTAAGCCCTAAGCCTAAGCCTAAATCTAAGCCTAAGCCTAAGCCTAAGCCTAAGCCCAGGCCATAGATAACCGTAGGCCTAGGTAAAGAAGAAGTACAAATATTTTCAATAAACTACCCAATAGCACAGTATAGCGCAAATACCACCCTCAACTGCTATAAACGCTATTTTTTAAGCCTACGGAAATCGCCAAGCCCTAGGCAATCACCCAACATGACTTATTACTCAAGAAATATTCACTGATTCCAAATTATAAATTTTAGAAATACCAAGTACTCGTAACGTTAAGCAAATAAAGTATTCTCCAGCATATTAATATTAAAAAACTATTACTACTACTATACTAGTATATAAATATTAATACTAAAAGCAAATCATTAAAGCAAAATAAACAAAAAAATATATAACTTACTTGCTAAGCAGGAAAAGAACGACAAATAGTTTAAGGCAGTAAATAATTATCATATAATAATAATCCAGTAATGATAATCCAGTAATAATAAAAGTCCAAGCAGCGCCCAAGCGCCTAAATAGTGCAAAAAAAGCACCATCTATTTTTCAAGTCTATGAAAAAAATAGCGCTTATAGCACTTTGATGCGCTATCGTTTTGCTATATGCGCTATTTTTTTATATCGTCGACTAGAGCACAAACAAAAAATTGGAAATAATTTTAAAAATATTTTTTTTTATTGAAGCATCGTATACGTAGTAAAAAATACAAAAATTTGCAATGAATTAGCCAATAGCACAAAATAGCGCCTAAATAGCGCAAATAGCACCATCATGTGCTATAAGCGCTATTTTTTAAGCCTATGAAAAAAATAGCGCTTATAGCACTTTGATGCGCTATCGTTTTGCTATATGCGCTATTTTTTTATATCGTCGACTAGAGCACAAACAAAAAATTGGAAATAATTTTAAAAATATTTTTTTTTATTGAAGCATCGTATACGTAGTAAAAAGTACAAAAATTTGCAATGAATTAGCCAATAGCACAAAATAGCGCCTAAATAGCGCAAATAGCACCATCATGTGCTATAAGCGCTATTTTTTAAGCCTATGAAAAAAATAGCGCTTATAGCACTTTGATGCGCTATCGTTTTGCTATATGCGCTATTTTTTTATATTATCGACTAAAAGACAAACAAAAATTAAAAAAAAATTTTAAAACTGTTATTTTTTATTCATGAATCGTATACGTAGTAAAAAGTACAAAAATTTGCAATAAATTAGCCAATCACAGAAAATAGCGCCTAAATAGCGCAAATAGCACCATCAGGTGCTATAAGCGCTATCCAAAATCAGCATCACTATTTAAAGGGAAATTAACACAAACACCAATAGGCCAGCGTAGCTCAGTTGGTAGAGTGTTAAGCTAGAAATCTAGCAATGGGTGGTTCAAATCCCCCCTGGCCATTTTGCTGTAGAAGTTTCATCCATATCCAAAAAAATAGCACATATAGCACCTTCGATAGCGCTTATAGCGCAAATAGCGCATATAGCACTCCCAAAAAGCGCTATAGCGCAAGTAGCGCATATAGCACCTTCGATAGCGCATATAGCGCAAATAGCGCATATAGCACTCCCAAAAAGCGCTATAGCGCATATAGCGCATATAGCACCCTCGATAGCGCATATAGCGCAAATAGCGCATATAGCACCCCCAAAAAGCGCTATAGCGCAAATAGCGCATATAGCACCCTCGATAGCGCATATAGCGCAAATAGCGCATATAGCACCCCCAAAAAGCGCTATAGCGCAAATAGCGCATATAGCACCCTCGATAGCGCATATAGCGCAAATAGCGCATATAGCACCCCCAAAAAGCGCTATAGCGCAAATAGCGCATATAGCACCTCCGATAGCGCATATAGCGCAAATAGCGCATATAGCACCCCCAAAAAGCGCTATAGCGCAAATAGCGCATATAGCAAATTCCATAGCGCTTATAGCGCATATAGCGCATATAGCGCATAAAAAAAGCGCTATAGCAAAAAAAGTGCTATTTCGATTTCGCTTACACGCGTTCGATATTGGTAGTTATGTCTGGAGTATTATTTAAAAGTATAGTTTTATAGTTTTAGTGAGTAAGTTAAAGAAAAAGTCACTTTTGTATGAGAATGTTGAATATAAGGAAAGATTAAATAGTAAAAAATATATAATTTATATAGAAATTGAGAAGTTCAAATTTTTTTTTAGGGTAGTAGTGTTTTAAAGATTTATGAAAAAGATAGGAATGAGAAGTAGAGTTAGAAATTAGAAAAAAGAATAGGAGATATTTATGCCTTTTGGGGGTCGGCGCCCCTGGGTTTGAGTGAGCACCAAAATCTGAGAGAGATTAGAAGGGGAGGGCGTCTTGGTATTTTATAGGTGAAAGTGGGGGGCAAGGATATGGTGTCAATTCTTCCTATGTACTTTGTAGGGGTAAAGTGGATGATTAGATTTGTGTTGATTTGGTATAATTTTTCATTGCTAAAGTTTTATTATTTGTGAAAGTTGTAAATATCTAGGTATTTGAACCTTTTATGTTTTGAGAGATATGAATAATAGTGAGTATTATTTTTATCTATTTAATGTTATAAGATAGGATTATATAAGTGTGTTAGAGTAGCGTATTGGCTAAATGTTGATAAAGGAATGTGGGAGGATTGTGGTATAAAGGGGAGGTCTCCTCTTCTTTAAAGTGAGAACTTTATGTATCTTGTGTGTATATAGAATTTAAATGAGATAATGTAAGTGTGTATAATGCAAGGCTTTGATGAAAATAATAGAGGAATAATGAGAATAGTCGGAGGTGTCTGGGGGGCAGCCTAGAAAAAATTTGGGGAAATTTTTTATTTTTAGGCTAAGTGGAAATTGGAGAGTATCAGAAAATTTTTTTGAGGGACAAAAAATAAGGGGGACCTTGTGTAAAAATTAATGGAAAAGTTCGGGGGACAACTTCCCCTGGGTACGCCTTGCAATGAGATGAAATCGAAGTGGTGACATAAACTTAACTATAGGCAAATTTGGATCAATTAATCACGCAATCGCATATTTTAAAGAAAATTAGTCAAACAGTTTTTTTTACACAAGTTGCGTACATTTTTGAAAAAATTTAAATATGTATTTGGGTAGACCCTAAGTATAATACTTGTGGACTAGCGCTTTTGACACTGAAAACGTAATTGAAGGGTAGGATGTTTAGTTAAGATATGTAGAAGGAAAGTATAAAAGACATAGATAGAGATAAGTGATTCGTATGTGTATCGAGTTTAAAAAATTAAAAAAAAGTTCTTAAATTAAAAATTTTGAAAATAATAGTCAGACAAAGTGAAATATTTATTAAAAATTGTAAAAAAAATGTTGAAAGAGAGTTCCATATGACTTTACGTGTTATTATATTTGCTGGACAATGTGGTGTATTTTAATATGCAGTTGCAGAGATGATTCTTAAAAGAACAAATATACACTATGCTTAAAAATAAATTATATGAGCGCTTAAATATGTTGTGAATGGTTAAGTGAGTGCTTAGTAAAATAGGACGCAAACTAGGACTAGGTTGTGTAAGGTGGAGGAAAAAAATTAAATTTGAAAAATTTTGGTTAACTAGAAATAATTAAAATATTTCTTAAATTATCTTACCGTAAATCAAAAAAGTTTAAAAAAAGTTTAGATTCAAAATTTTGAATAAAAGTTATAATTTAAGTTAAAGTTAAGAAATTGGCGGAATTTAAGTTAAAGTTAAAGTATGGGTGCTTGAATTTAAATTAAGTTAAAGTTAAAGTAAGACCCTTAACTTTTTTTAAGTTAAAGTTAAAGTAAGACCCCTAACTTTTTTAATTTTAGTTAAAGTTAAAGTTTAACTTTTTTGCCCTACTCGCTAGAGCTAATTGTATCAGCTGAGGAGCATTGATCAAGGAAGTTTTCCAATTAGTAGGCAAGCAGTGTGACACAATTGCAGCCATTGTAACATATAAGCATACAATAAAGACCCATATTTGCCAAGCGCTGACGTTTAATCCTGTTAAGAATCCAAAATACCCTCGTTTCATAACTTTTTCGACAATCGAATCCACCGCTACAGACGGAATAGGGCTGCTCATAGCACCCAATTCCCGCAAAACCAAATCCTGTTTTTGAAGTCCTCCCATGATGTCATTTAGTGAAACATGTACTTGGAATTCAGACCAATTATACATGACCATTTGGTAAAAAATTGTAGTACTGTTAGGTAACATCGTTTCAGGAAACATTGGCTCGAACATAGCGAGCTTACGTTCTTGTTGAGAATCGATTTTGCTTAAGCTTCCGGTATATCGGTTGTAAATGTATCCTTGGCCATCCATTTCTACTGGTAATTCAGCCACCTGGTCACAAGGCAATGAACTACTTCCACTCGTAACAACATTCGTAACAGGGTCGAGGTAACCAGATTGTGGTAATTCATGAACATAAAATTGGATTGGGATTTCGTTTGTACAATCTGCAGACATAGGTAAAAATGTCAATTGCGTTTTATTAATCCTTTGACACGGATACGTTTCCACTACAGCTCCTCCGGCCCTTGCGATGAGTTCCGATCTACCAAGCATTTCACGCACTGCAATGGTCGGGCTATTTAACAGTTCCGCCCACATTAACTTTGTTATGGTTTGCATGGCATTACAAGTTGTATGTAATGTGCGATCAAAGGAGTACCTCAGGTTCTGCTCGATATCTAGTTGCACAGCTTGTAAACTGGCTGCTAGTAAATCAGTAGTCACTATTCCTTGTGTTTCCAGATCATTTGGCGCATCACCCGTTTGCGTTTTTGCTGTTTGCAGGTCTCTTTTACTCCGATTTAGGGGATTTTTTTGTAATTCCAATACTTGTTGAGCAGTTACCGGCTTGATGAGTTTCTCACTACGGACTTTGTATGGGATTCCTTGATCAGACAGGACAATTTGGTGGCCTTGACAGTCAGTTGTTCGTCGATTTTTGGTTGTAGTTAGCGCAATATTGTGATCGTACAATAGCCAAGCTTGTCCCAATCTTTCTCCATCGATGGTTTTCCATGGAATATAATTGCATTTTTTTTTCATTGGTAGTCCAAATTAGAGAACTCCCATCAGACAGTGCGCACTGCTCATCATGGTAGTCACAGTGTTGGACATTTCCTGCTGGACTTTCCATGTAGTTTGAATCGTGTCTTTTGTAAACATGTACTGAATAAACAAAACAGTTGGTGGCTTCAAACGTCTTCCAAGTGCAACAATGGATGCCTCCTCCACTGAAACTCCATTTGATTTTATTCTCGGTTAGCAATAGTTTTCCCTTTTGAACTAGGGCTCCGTGTTCACACTTTTTAAATTCAATCATACGCCTTCATTCAACAGGACTAACCGGTAAGTCTTCGACATGTTCTTCCTTGAGGTGTTCATCGTCGAAGAAATACGTGAATGTCTTGATCCTTTTCCGTATTATCGCACACTTGAATCCCTTGCTGTCGAACTGAATGTGGTTCCTTTTATACAGGTCAAGGGTCGTGTGATGAAGCTAACCAGTGTTGAGTGCCAATGACTGGGTCGCACATTCTATAGGATTAGGCAGCTTCCAGACGACTTTATTACTTCTGACATTGCACACCATAGGGAAAGAGGTAACTTTGGCTGCGCAGCTCCGAGTAAAAGCTACTACAACCAGAACTATCAACGCCATAATTGACAGTTGCGGCAAACCAATTGCTTGATTATGGTTTCGTTTACAAGCCGTCACCCTGTTTCGCTTAATTTTGAAGCGACGAGACTGAGGACTTACGTGTCCGGGGTATCCAAATGGTTCCGTGGGCCCACGGCGATCTGGTTGATCCTGATTTCGTCCCGCACACAGCTCTTTTGTCTCTGCCAAGGTAACGCTAACCATGCCCACCATGGGGTCACTCCCATATTGTGGAAGACGATTAAATTCTTCCCATAGAAATTCATTTTCCGCTACTAGGCGTTCCACATCGATGGTATCGCTCCTCATCGATGTCCTTCCTCCACTCGGCTCTTCAACGTCTTTGTTAGTGCTAACAAAATTGCTAGCCATTGGCTTAATTCCAGGGCGCCTCTGGGTTCTGCCGCCATTTTGAGCCAATCGAGATTTATTCGAATCCACGTGGCCACTCCTGCACATATTCATGTAATGTCCTACTTTTTTACATTTTGAACAAATCGGCTTTCCATCGGCGGTCCACCTTAGTGGACTTCGCGGACGATTATTATTTACCGACGGTGCTTCGGTACCCCATCTTCTACCTGGATCCTGTTGATCCTTTCTTGTTTGGTAAGCCTTAATATCTTCTCGCAGTTTCTCAAACATTTCTTGCGTTCTTCGTTCCAAGCCTTGTAACTCCTGACGCCATTCTGGTACGCTTTCGGTAATAATGTTGACACGGTTTCTGCCGGAATCACAGGATTTAGATCTGTTCGCTTTTTCTTGTGTTCTTCGAAGCTCTCTGATCTCTTTGAGCAGTGACGAGAGTTCTAAAGTACCTTCTTCTAACAGTTTACTTGGCTTACTTGGTGGTCTCCTTGCAAGAAAAGCTTCTTGTCGTTTAGCTTCAGTCACCGCTTCATGAAAGGTAGTTGGAAGTTGAGGTAGAAATCCCATCCTGTCCTTAATCTCCGCACGAACACCGGCCTGAAACAGACCTCTGAGCATATCCAGTCTTGCTGGAGTATCCATATTGGGATAGGCGGCCCTGCTTAAACGCTGTAACTCTCGTGCAAACGCAGCTACCAATTCACTAGGCAACTGCGAGCGATTATGTAACTCTTCGGAGCTAACAAGCTCTTTAGTCGGGGAATGAAAAGCTTCTTTCAATGCCCTACAAAGGGCCATGTAATTGCCCTTTGTTGCCTGTGGTAATGCACGGTAAACCTCTAAGGCATTTTCCCTAAAATAGGCCGGTAACGTTACCAATTTTTGGGCCTCACTATACTCTTCTGCCCTGCTAAGTAACTCAAAAAGCTCCAAAAATTCTTCGAAATCTTCGCCAACATCACCAAAGAAATGAGGTAAATTTAGATAACGTCCCGTGCGCCGTCGTTCGTTAACCCTCAAAAAGTCCGTCGCCTGATTAAGGTTCGCTACCTCTTCTCGGAGCTCAGCTAGCTCACGCTCCATACTCTTAGTTGCCCTGCCCAAGTATTGTAACTGCCTTGTGGTTATTGCGTAAGGGTTTTCGCTATACAAGTTTTCAGCAGTACTGCTTAGGTTGCTCATGCAACCAACACCCTGCTAAGTCACAGAAAAACCAGACCAAGTACACTAAAATAACGTAGGTATGTAACAGTAGGTAATTGTAAAAGGTTAGGCAGCAAGAACAAAAACAAGCGTTAAAGAACTTGACGTAAAATATGCTAAATTCGTTAACGATTAGAGAACAATTTGTATGGCGGAGCCGTATTTGTCAGCAATATACTACCAGTGCTAGTTCAAATGCTTGCAAGTTATAAATTCAGTTACAGATAACTTCAATACGTACTAAATATATAGGCAAGGTAATGACTATCGAGTCACAAATCATTAACAGCAAGGTAAAAAAAATTGCTTAACTGCAAGGTAACAATAACTAGAAATTGCTGAAAAATACTGTCAAAAACAATCAGGTTGAATATTTGGCACAAATTAAATAGAAAGCAGGAGAGCCGTTGTGCAGAAAATTACTAGCCAGCAACGCTAGTAAAAGGTAACAAGTAAACAAAATCAATAAGCGTGGAGCGTGGAAATCCTGCTCGCGACGCCAAAATGTAACAGGTCCTTTATTGCCTAAGTTGACCACTAGTAGAAGCCTAGCTTACGACTAATAGCAGTAATAAAAACACATTTGAACCGCAGCTATTTAATGAAACTGACTGAATTTGGCACAAGGTAAATTCAGTAGAAAAACAACAGAATTAATGAATTCAAAGAACAGCAAACAAGGACTAAATACGAGATAAGTTGGGCTGAGGGTAACCAAAGAAAGTGGCAACGGTCTGGGTAGGTGTCTGCTAAAGAACCAGTTTGGGCTAAGTTTCCTTCCTTTTATATCCGTGCTGAAGGTAAACAGCTTGGTAAAGATCTAAAAGGAAGTCAAGAAACAAGGAAAGAAAAGGGGGTTTTGTGTTGGAAGCAGGCGACTGCAGGTAAACAGCATGCCGTGCTCCTTCGGGTTTGCAACGAAATTCTAGGAATTGGCAAAATTCACGCCAACCTTATGTAAGAAACTCATTATTTCAGACATAATTAGTTCCTAATTTATTGCAAGGGCGATTTTTAAAATTTTTAAAGTCATTAGTTTTATTTAATGTATTTGTTTGAATAGGCAGATAGATATTTAAAGTGTCACATCCGTGCGTCTGCATGTGGTCAGTGTAGAAAGGTCAGCAGGTCACTGCTAGCCGACACCGACTGCCTGACGAACTTACACACACGCTTTGCCGGCCAAGTAACTTGGATAGTCTAGAGTCTAAACCAATATACAGCACCGCTCAGAATCAACGACCTACTGATGCCGGCGTCGGCATCAAAATTTGTCGGCCTCGAAGCAGCATCAGCCTCATTGATGCCGGCTTCGTGCTCAAATATTTCAGCATCAGTCATTATTTGCTACTGAGCCCGGCATCAGCTTGCGTGGGAAAGTTGTAGGCCCTTTGATGCCGGCCTCAGTGACGTCAATAATGTCATGTAATACTCGTGGTGTGAGGAACCAAATATTATTATTATATTGCTAGCTAAACAGCCTGTATTCTACTAGCTGCTACTTACCTATGAGTGAAAACCTTGGTCTAAGCTTTAGTACGCTTTAGTCTAATAACACTTTACACAGCCATATGTTAATACCTACTACTTAGCGGGGTACACTCGCATTGGCGACTTTCGCTTTGGTGACACTTCGCTTTGTCGACAAATTTCAGTTGAGATTAATATTTCTATGGCCTTGACAATTGCTGCCTTACCTACAGTGAGACCGGTGAGATTAAGAGAAATAGAGCAGACAGACTAGCAGGCGCATTAGTTCTTCACATATGCACACTCACAATTTGCAATGTACAAATTTTAAGGGGACCTCTTGTTTCTAAAAAACTAATAGCAAACAATTATTGAACTAAGTCTGATTAATTAACTGTAAATGTGAGAAACTTTTATTACCTTTTGCAAATATTAAATTCATCTTTGTCATCTAATTTTGTCACCAATACGAAGTGTCGACAATGCGAAAGTCGACAATGCGCACGTTCACCTACTTAGCATGTATGTGTGAAATGTGTTTCTAGATGAGTGTGTGTGTGTCGAACATGCTATAACTTATTTCTGCCCATATTTATGTCTGCCCAACTTATTTTACAACCATCGTTACTTTGACCATGACCATTCACATTAGTGCGCTGGTGTAGTAGGTATCAAATGAAGCATCAGATATTGCAATTGCTATATGCATTGTAATGTACAATCAATAGCTAGTACCAAGCAATTAAACAAATGTATAATCCAATTGTCAATCTGCAAGCAATACTTTCAAACAGATAGCCAAACATTAAAAAAATGGGCCGCCTTTTTTATCAATAACTTCAGGTGCCACCTTGTGTACATGTTTTATATATCGACGACATGAAGCCACATTAACTTCTTGTCGCCAAAAAGCGAAACTTCCTTCCTTCAACTCTGCCAAATTGTTTGGTTTACTGTCTGCACGGAGAGTTTCTTTTAGTTCGTGCCACAGATTCTCAATTGGGTTCAAGTCAGGACTCTCTGGGGGCCAGTCAACAGTGGCTATACCAAGATCCCGAATGTACTTGGACGTCACCTTGCTTTTATGAGTTGGGGCATTACCCATGGCGAGGATCATTTTAGGATTATTATCTAAAAATGGCACGTAGAAGTCTTTTAGGTTGTGACAGAACAAGGCACTATCTATTCTAGTTTTTCCATTAAAGAGGCAAAAGTTGGTGGCCCCGTTCCAACTACTTCCAGCCCAGACATGGACCTGAACAGGGTATTTGGCCCTACTCTTTAAGACTAAGGTGGATCAGTCTCTTATTAAACGAAAGCATTTTCGCCTGTGCTGCTCCAGCTGAATAGTGCATTCGTCGGTGAAGCCCATTTTTGTTATGTCAATTTTTCCATTTTGCAGCTGTGAAGCAAATCGCGCACGTTTCGGTTTTTTTTCATGCCTTACCATCTGGCAGTACTTTGTGGTGGAAGACACGCAACCCAACTCCCTGCGTAGTTTTTTGATTTTGGATATAGATAGGTCCTTCCCAAAAATTCTGCCAATTCGTGCCTAAATTAGTTAAAATTAGAAATTACATAATTTATGGTCTGCAGTCATAATGAAGAATGCATAAGTTCTCATGCTTGAATAGCAGAAGACGCTATGTACCAGGCTTATTAACTAAATCAACAGTTTATAGTTTAGTCTCATAACGATTTCGTCACAATTTCCCCAAAGATACATAGCTATATATAATTGTATAATAGTACGTTTGGTACGTCAGAAACAATATAAACAAGTAGCCCCCAAAAGGGGCAAGGTTCCTTCCCCGGTGCTTACCTTTATTATTCTACCTACCTACTCTGTTCCATACGTAGTGTGGGCTAAACTATCACTATCACTACCTAGCTAATTTTTATCTACACTGCGTATCCTCTGTACTCTACGACCTAAACTAATTTAACAACGTACAAAAACAATGCTGCAGGATGTTAAGCATCCCGCTGCATCTAGCCATTAGGCTCAATGTTACGCTTTGATCTGAGCTCATCAGCTCTAAGAAGCGATAAACAGTGTTTTTCAGGATCACTTAAATACTGCTGGTGAAACATTCCGGTGCCGAGGCTGCGAAATTGTTACAACTGTCCACTGTTACAACACACCATCAATTATTGATTGATTGATTACGTACTTGCATATACGCAGACAAAAATAAAGCAGCGAGCACCAAGCTGGATTTACACACAAAACATATAAGCGATCCAGTGCGCGCAGCAGTGTTTTGCACTGCAACAACTATGGATCAAAACAATAGTTCCTTCTCTAGAAGGAACAAAAAAGCTAGGCATACTTAAGGTAAATTAATTATGATACGCTACATACCTGCAATTTGATCGCTGTCAGCTCATTGTTTTGACGAAGTTGTGCATGGATGTAGTTTGGCAAGTGCGATGGTTTATATACACAGCCTGGCCTAGGTGGCCTAGAAATTGGGATGATTAAATTCCTGAATACACAGTCTTGCCTTCCCTTTGAATGTGCCGTCTGCCTACCGTGTGCTATATAGCGTACCAAACTTCAATTAATTAAAAAAATTATTTTAGTTGGGTACAGTTAATTGACATTGAGACTAGTTTACATACTGTATGTATATGAAAACAAGTAGACTCCTAAAAGGAGTAAGATTCCTTCGTATAGATTTATATTTTACTCGAAAAATGAAAAAAAACTCCACGAAATTCAAATACACAGGTAATAGTAGGACTGAGAATCGAACCGGTTATCTACGGGTTACGAAACAATGATAATTAAAATCAGATAATCAAAATCAGATAATTGAAAACCAGCTGGGGGAGGCAGAAGTTTAATTTTGCTAAATTTTACGCATCCGTCTGGTTGATGAAATTTATTTACAGTCATCTAATTATGAATGCGACCTCAAGAGGTCGTTTGGCTACTAAGGGGCCATATTTTATGGCACCGGAGTCGTGAGTTTTGACGTTTACCGCTTTTTCAGCACAGTTTTTATAGTTTTTCAGCACAGTTTGTGTAAGCGCACTGCGCAAGTATCTAAGTCCTTCTGTTTGTACGTAACTGTCATAGAGTTCTTCCCGGCTCGTATCGGGCCTTGAACTGAGGGTGGACCTAGGCCGGGCCGGCCGGAGAGTGACCCGGCCTGCGTTTACAAAAAATTGGTTAGCCCGGGGCCCGGACCGTAAAATTCTGAGCCCAAAATAGATATGTAACAGACCGCCGTGGCGTAGTAGGTCTTGTTCGGCGGGCCGACCCGCAAACCTAAGGGCCTTGGGCGGACCGCCGAGCGTTTTGAGTGCCTCGGTCTGTCCCTCAAAGGACCTCGTGAGGGGACCCACAAAAGAAAGCCGCTTCTCAATCCACACAGCTAACAGCTTAAAAAAGAAGGTATGAACAAAATTTCCATATATTAAATATGATGAAAAAAATTAGTGAAACATTATATAGTGTAGTTTGTGTATTTGATGATAACGCCAACTTCTCATTACCGTAAACCGTTTAACAGCCACTAGCAAAATTAATCAATTTTCCAGTGGCATATGAATATACCCACAATTTTTAGTCAGCAGAGCCAGCACATGTCGCTTTATTAAATAAAATATCTATTGATTGGATAACGCAAACACGTGGTAAACTAGCTAGCCAATAAGACATCACAAGGTCGCCAAACCAGTAAAGGGTTAACATGGTAAGTAAACTTTCACAAAATTTTACCCGATAAACGGAAATGATTGCGATAACATAATTCAAGTAATTTTACCGCTAACGGTGTCTACTGGCCTCTCAACCTGCTGTTGCTGTCAACATTTATCGCTATGATACTAAAGTCTACCATTTTCTGTTTTAGCTCGAGCCCAAAAACCAGTGCCGGTTTGGTGATCGGAATCGTGGTGGTTTGTTCGGTGCGAGCGGAGTGCTTGTTCTAACCATATGCTGGGTTAAAGGAGTGACGAAATTGCCACAGGAAGCGAAAGAAGATCGTTTGCGCCGTGACCGGTACAATTTTAGATATTTTAACCATTGATTTTTTTAGAAATATTACCGCCAGTTTTGAAAATTATACCTTTCCGCACTTTGTAAATTGAAGAATAAGTCACTGAATCAGAGTTTATTTTTTTATTGTTATATAAATTAATTGAAATTTCATTTAAAACAATTTCAGCAATTGAATTCACAATGGATAAACTATTGCATTCAGAAGGCGAAGACATGACGCAAAGCGACCCCGCCCCCCTCATTGCCATAATTTTCGCGAGATGAGTGGTTATTGTTAGGGACCCCGCCCCCTTAGTGATTCTTCGCTATCTAGATTGCGACGTGAGTGGCGAGCCCAGTGTGAGCGCCGATCCCGTAACCAGCCGTCTTTCCCATCACCTCCGGTTCATCAGGACACTGCCGATGCGTAATAGTGCATGCTGTATGCTCTGTGTGGTGTGTAGTGGTGTGATTTGCATGCACCTTGTCAGTGCTTGCACGGGGTGGTGGGATAGGGGCTTTCGTTTTGACCATTTCATTTTGACCAAACTATGACTGTCAATCGCTTTCGCGTGAAAGCGATTATTTACGTTTCCCGTACCTGCACTGACAAAGGTTTTATGGTGAGTTTTTTAAGTCAATTTTATTTTGCATTTTGCTGTGTGACTTTAGTTTTGAATGCGTGAGTTTGAAGTTTGAAATTTGCGTGATTTTTAAAAATTAACTTTTAAAACGTAAGCTACAATTTTAGTATGTATGCGAGACGCCTTCGTGGGTTCTTTGTAGTGCGATTTTGAAAAAATAGAAATATCAAGTTCTATCTGCACATTAGTTACTGTACACAAAATACCTAGGCTTTAACATTTCAAAAATTTTACTTGAAAAACGTGCTTGTAAGCACGCTGTGAAAACCCCCAAATTGTATTAATTTTAAAAAGGATTTTTACTATCCATGCGTATTTAGTCACGGTACTTTTTTCTCAGGCTTGGAGTAGTTTTATTTTTGATATTTACCATTCTAGAAAATGTTAACTACATCTTAAAGCTAAAAGTTTGCTACGGGTATGTTTTAACCGTTGTTTTTAACCTATTAATATTTATGTACATAGTGTATGTATAAACTTTAATAAAAGATTTCAACTTAGCTTTGATTTGGGTTCGGTATTGTTTTCGTGTGGTCATCGTCCTGGTGATCCATTGAATAAGAGAATATATCCTAGTCTAGACATATTTTGCATAATCACCACTTATTATACGTGATTTTATTACTGGTTTTGTTCGAGTAATTTTTGTTAACGCCAATTTTCACATAGACCGGCGTCTGATTTCAATTTGACCAATGTATCAAAGCACAAAATTTGAAGCTGACATCTATGTAATCTTGCGTCCTAGTCTAGACATATTTTGCATAATCAACACTTACGTGATATTATTACTGGTTTTGACTCCAATTTCAATTTGACCAATATATCAAAGTTCAGAATTAGAAGCTGACATCTATGTAATCTTGCGTCCTAGTCTAGACGTATTTTGCATGACGAACACTTATTATACGTGACTCATGATAACACATTTTAGTTACACAGTACGTAATTACATATTAGACCACTAAAGAGACCTCAGACTAATCTGAGCCAATTCACACATACGTACCCAATAAGGTCCTCCCCAGGTCAGTCAAGCCCGCCCTTGAAGCCTTTCCCCACCCAAGGTCAGCCCAGGCTGGCCAACCATATAAATTACATGTGGCCAGCCGCATGATTACATGGTCAATCCGTCCCCCCCGGTGGAACCCTTTTATCATTTTTACTGTATGGGCATTTTTATGAAAATTCCTTGAGGGCGCTTTAGCTAACTTTTTTTGGAGAATTTTTTAAGCTAATAAAAAATTTTCCATTTTTGCCGCTAAAAATTTGTTTTTTGTTTTGAACTATAAGGACATTTACATACAAATTCCTTGAAGGCGTGTTTTTATACATTTTTTAGACATTTTGCTTTTCACATACCTTTAGTTTTGGATTCAACTACACTATTATTGTAGTTTTAAATGTGAAACTGTCTAAATCTCAAATCAACGTGCGACAGGATAAGTTGGCGGCGGTGTTGGAATACTTCCAATCAGCTGTTGTATCCCAGGGATTTGGCTGCATTGGCTGTAGATTTTGAAAATGGTTGAGCACAGAAACACGTGATGTGTGCAAAGATGCACTTCCAGCAACTTGGTTTCACTGCCATGCCTGTGCGGTAAGATTGCGTCTAACCTACTGCACCCACACCGATACCATTGTGCAGCCGCAGAAGACGGAAATTGTCGTGTCCGCCCCTCCTTTGCCTCCTTCGTCAGTGGTGCTAGAGGTGGAGCTGCTGCTGCCGAGACTCTGCAGTCAATGGAGGCGGCCAACAAAATTACTTCCGGCCAAAAACGTTCATAGGGCCCTGCTAAGTCCAACCAGGATTTTTGACTCAAACTCAAGTTCCTTTCGTTTTCATTCACCATCTACACCACGCACTTTTCTGGATTTAGACAGAGCCCAGACAAACAGGTACAAACAAAACAGTAAAAGACGTAATAGTTGAGGACGCATCTACGCAAATTACTAGCCTCTTCGACATCCTGATTGCTAAAATTATTTTCATAGCGTTGGTTTTTACACGAACAGTTTTACGGAAGCAAATTGCAATCCGTTAGGCAAGCGCAGACATTGTACTTTTTTTCTCCTTCCCAGCAGCCCTCACATTTGTTTGAAAGACTTTGTGCTAGAAAGCTGGCACATAAGGAATCACGACCGTTTTATTGCGATAATTGTGGCTGGCCTTAGTAACTGCAGCGATAGCAAAGGCACACAAAACTGCGCATTTCGCATTTTTGACAAGTCTCTAATTTTGCTCTTTATTGGTGAAACGTTACCGCTTTTTGCTGCTGTAGCCGGTTCCTGCGGCACCGATGGCGTCCTGACAGGGTTCGGAACTTCGTACACAGGACTAACCGCAGTGAACTGTTAGCGGTTTTGACTCTTTTCGGTTACCGGTCAAATGAAAGGAATGACCTGATCAGCCATTAGCACTCTGTACCGGCAAGTTGATGATGCTGCCGTATGGGTGTGGGTGCCGTAATGATGCTGCCGTAATGCCTTTGGGTCCAGTAATTGAACCAATGGGTTAATCACAACGAAAAAATTAGAAAAAGATGGAGTACAGCGTAAGCCGCATTTGGGATATTAGGCGGAGTAGGGGCGTGGTCCACAACAATAAATGATTAGGTAAAGCCACAGAATGCACGGGGTAGATCATAGGTCAAAGATACTCTGGCACCGTCGCATCTAAACGAAGATTTTGTAACAGGAGGAGTACCTAGCTAAGACTAGACAGGACAACAAAACAAAATACAGGTATAGGGGTTGTCCTAAAGCCTCTATTCCTGGAGAGCCGAAAGCCTTGCTTCCCTCAACCGACATTTCTGGGCAGACTGCCAAATTTTTTAATTTGCAGCGGCTGTTATAGCCTTAATAAGTCACGTTGTGAGTCAGCAACCAATTGTTTGAGTGACTGGCTTGATTGCGCAAGATGAAGCAATCACAATGATGAAGTGACTTTTAAGCTTTCTGAAACACAGATGCAGATGTACTATACCACATCGAGGCTTCATACTAGTCTTAAGGTGATTTGTAGGCACCGGTATTTATAAGTGACTTATTACAAAATAGTGACTTATTGAAATTAATACAATTTAGTGACTTAAAAAGTGACTCCAAAGGCTACTGCTACTACATAACTGCCTACATGAACTATTTTGAAGGACCGAAACCTCAGTGTATTGATCTACGTAAGTAGTATAGACAGAGGACAGGATGTGCTCCTTTGGCAGCCGAAAAATGGGGGAGAAAACCTCCTCCACCACCTCTCTGCTAGACTGTGGCCATGCATATTACTACATGCTGTTTTGGGAGCCAAAAAATGGGGAAGCAAACCTCCTCCACCACCCCCTCACTCCACCACCCCCCTCTCTAGCGGGGGTGATGGAGGGGAATTTGGTCCCGCGTTTTAACATAGGCTAATATACTAGACACTGGCCATGCATATTACTACCATGCTAGATTGGGAGCCCTAAATGGGGAGCAAGTCTCTTCCCCCACCCCCTTCTCTAGCGGACGAACTTTGAAGCTTCATAACTTTGCTAATACTTGTCTGATCGACTTGGAGTTAGAGTCTATACCTAGGTAATCGACCATGGCGCGTCGAATGGTACTAGTGTCGAGGTCGTATCACGTGATCGATTACCCTCGAGCGATCGGTCGCTTACCTAACTTTGCTTATACTGGTCCAAATCACCTTAAATTATAACTATTCAACTAAAAAAACATCCCTTTATTACAAAAAAAAACACAGCAGACACAAAAAAAACATTAATTATATTTCTAATATAGACTTGTCTGGGTTCTACGTGTGGGTTAAAATTTGAATTCTATTTGAATTTAGTGTTCATTCTACCAATGACCTTGACGCTCATTTATAATTCATTCATTCATTAAAAATTTTATGTCTGTTAGAACTTCTTGTTTCCTACGTCTCAACATGTAACCGTTGTCGGTTACTGCTGTGTTCTGCTAGTACTAATCTGTTTGTATATATTTTTAAAATGTATCGGGTCAACAATTTTTTCTATTATTGTTTCTATTTTTGTGTTTGTCTGTAGGAAATATCTATCTTAACTCTCCTCTCCTACTTAAGTCTCTCTCATACTTTTCATTAGAAGTGCTCAGTTTACTAAAATTTAAATAACATAGTTTTAAATTACAGGCTGCGTCCATTATTACATTCTGTTTGTCGTCGTCGTCTGCTTACATCTGCTTTCGTCTGCTTACATTATTAGGCTGCGTCCCATTGTGTTCCTCATACTGTCCCTACTGTGTATCTCTGCATCAATGCCCTATCCCTGTGTATGTCTTTACCAGTAAACCGTATTCATTATTCCGTTGCGCTTTGTCTCCATTTTGCCCTAACTCGTAGTCAGGTAGGCGACTGATCACCTCTTTGCTCGGACCTGTTTAAGCTCACCGCTTAACTTCACATGGCGAGGCTTCCATGCCGAACTCCGAATCCCCTGGTCGTGGTCTGAGTGAGGTAGCGTTGGGCTGTTGGGTGACTAGTCGCACCCCATTAGACTGCGAATGGGCATGGGCAGAGTGGTGGTGAGTATATGGAGGAATGAGATAGCCGGTTGTAGCTTAGCAGTGGAGCCGCTCCTTGTCCCGGCTAGGAGTGTGAGCTTATCAGTCCCTGGCAGTGTTCGCTGATGATGAGGTTAGGGAGCGACCTCGCGACACTGGCCTTTAGAGAATGATAGGGACGGCTCCCGGCGGCACTCCCCCACTCTGGGCTGCCCATAGCTTGTAGTAGCGGTGCACAGCCCAGGGAAACTTCGGGCCGAAGTTTACTAGAAGGGGAGGGATGTGAAGTAAGTTAGGCCCCTTAGAGTTCTTAAAGGGATTTACGACAGCTCATCGTCGGCCCAGTAGCAACGGTAGAGCGCTGGTCTGCAGATCCAGAGATGGGTGGTTCGAATCCCCCCTGGGTCATTCTGATGATGATGCTGTCGTTCTTTCGGTAAGAATCCCCCCTCCCTTTCTTGACATGGCGAGGCCGGAGGAGCAACTGCGGTTGCTGGGGAAAGCCAGAATCCCTGTCGCACCGACGGTGTCATTCGAGCCTATGGAAGTGGACCCGGTCACGGAACGGGTACGGCCAACGGTTGTGGTTGACCGAGCCGAGACGGCCAAAACTCAAAGTCGCGTGGCGAAGTTTGCGGCAAAACCGTCCTCGTCCCGTGCCCCACCACTGCATGTCATTGAGTCCGAAAGTTCGGAAGATGAAGACGAGGTTCAGATAGTGAAAGTGGTGATGGCCGGACAGCCGGTGGCTGCAGACTTCACTTCGCGACCTGACCGGTTGCCTTCGCCCGTTGCCGGCGCGATACAACCTATGTATAGGCCGCCTCGTGCTCCCAGCCTACCGCCTCTAGAATCACCCCCCCCGGGAGCCTACTCCGGCACCCGAACCCATGGAGGAGGGAAAGCCGACAGAGAAAGAAAAAGAACCTGTGGGAGGTTACCGAGAGGGGACAAGGCTAGACAAGGGGTATTGGTGCAAACCAAAGCGTAGACGTGAACAGTCTACTGAGGGGGTTCCTACCGTATCTACGGCTCAACCGACTCCCCCACCCCCTACCCCTTCTCCCCCAGACCCACAGTTACAAGCGGGGCAGGAGCTGCACGAATTCATCGAATTGCCCCCGCCCCCTCCACCGGTTGAGGTTCCTCAACCTACCTCGGGTGAAAAGGTTATTTACCTGGTTGGCCCACCGTTTGCCGTGGTTCACCAATATAGTACATACGCCGAATGGCATCGCCGTGAGCTAAGTGGGGAGCACGTTGTGTGGCAAATCTATCGTCTTTGGCAGGACGACTTGCCCGTCGAAGACAAGGTGATCGCGGTGCCTCACCCTCGGGAATGGGAGCTGTATATAATGCCCTACTATATCAGCAATATGCACCTGCCTATTGACACCGAACTTTTAGGTCGCCCCACGGCGTATCAACGCCTTTCAGCGGACGAAATTCGGGACGCCCACCAGGCCCTCAATGTGGCCCTTCAACAACGTGCGGTGGCACGCCGAACCAAACTCGAAGCGGAGCTAGAAGAGAACGACGAGACGATAGCCCGCATTATCCACAATATGGGTGACGTCCAGATGGGGCCGATTCGTCAACAGGTCCAGGCATTGGGTCAAGGGGCGCTACAACAACCACCCCAACCAATGGCCCATGCAGCAGGTCGTGCAGGCGGTGTCTTTGCCGACGACGCTCCTATAGTAGCGGCAGCAGCATTCCCAGAGGCACCCGTTCCCCTGGCGCAGGACCAACCGGTTCATAGGCCGGCCACCTCGGGGACTGATGAAACACCCGGCGAACGCTCTCTGCAGAGCATTCCCTGGTGGCAGACTCACCTTGGTCGCCGACCTAAACGGGAGGGACAACTTCCTCCGCTCAGCAACAGAGCCTACGTAGGGTGGTTAGAACCTATGTTGAGAAACAAACGGTTCCGGGAGCGCCTGGCTATGTGCAAACAGATTCGGCTGCTCCATGATCCCGTTGTCGAGAGTAGTCAAGTTGAGCCTCGATGGCGGCGGTTTGACCCTTCTGAGCATGCTCGGGAGTTGGCACCGGACTCAGTCCGCCAAAACATCCCAACCGACCGACCATCTTGCCTCTATCGGGACTACACCATCAACAGGGAATGGCATATAGTCGAGTTCCCAGTCACGAGCCCTGTGCGCCCGGACCGTCTCCACCCTTCTTTGCGTGAGCATAGGCGCGAATTTTTGCACTGGCTCTCGGAGGAAGCTGTCACCCTCACGGACATGCCTATCGCTAGCTTGTTGGTCGACTGTGCTCCCTACCTAGCTGCGACAATGCGACAGTGGTTGGTGGCTCAGGAGGAAGTGGTGTTAGAGCGTGTGGGTCGCGGAGAAGCTGAGTGGCTCAATGTTCGCCCTGGGGACCCTACCCAGTACTATCGAGTTACGTGGATCTTCCCAGAATTCGAGGAAGACGGGGTCCCTTTCTACCCCCTTCGGCTGGAGGTGACTTCACCTTCTCTACGGGTGGCTCGAGCTTGTCTAACCGCCAAGCTCATCCCAGAACTGATGCTATACCCGCATCTATTCCAGCCCGATCAATGGCGGGATATATTTGGTTTCCAACTGGGAGAAATGCGAACGATTGAGGCTGCGCTCAGGGGACTGCGCGACGCATACGCCTACCACTACTTGCAGCCTTCAGTAGGCTGGCCGCTCGCCCACTACGGTGCTCCGTTTTTCACGTACCGTATGGAGCTGTCGTTTATGTGGAAGTATCGGGGCCCTGACGGCAACCTGATCGAGCTCCCACATAAAGGGTACGATTTCACCCTATCGACAGCGGAGCACTGGTTCCATCATGACCGCTGCATTTTTCACGAGCGTTACGACCTTGCGGCTTATATCCGCAGTCCTGAAGGTCGTCAAGCAGCTGGTACGGTCATTAAGGTCACGATCGACCGAAATTTGAGACATAAGGATATGGACCGTGCCTGGGCAAGCGGACCACGCTTGATAACGGCCTACATGTTGGCCTGGGAAAAGTTTTACCATCAGCCTCCAGTGCGTGACTGGATGGTCGACAATGCAGAGTGGCTGTTCGCCAAAGCCTCAGCTCATTCTCAGTACTGGGGTACGGGCGTCGACATGAAAGATCGTCGAGCTCGTTACGCCCCTGCCTATCGGTACGAGAACATGATGGGCTGCCTATACACCTATATAATGCTTTGGTTTTTGCAGGAAGGGCCCGAAGAAGCGTTTGTGATGCCCGGTGGTCTGCAGTGGAAGACGCCCGAGCAGCTTGCCGAGTGGCGTTTGGTCGTGAAGGAGCGCATGGAGAACGCCGTCCACAGCTACTTCGATGGACAACCTGCGCCTCCCTTCCTAGACGTCAAGGGTGGACCCGCCCCGTCGAAATCCATTCGAAACCCTCCGCTGCAGCCGCCCTACTACCCTAACGCGACGCGTATCGCTGGCGTGCACACGGGAACGCCGGAGCAGCTATACTATCCAGCTGCGGCTCTCCTACGCGGTCGGACCCGACTGCGCAAAACGCCTAAATCTGCCACTTATCGTCGACAGCGACGGCTGTTGTACTACGCGGACCGGTGGTAAAAACTGTATGGCAATACGGTATGTGCTACGCTTACCCTAGAGGCAGCGCTCCATCTATGCGGATGGATTCTACCTAAACGGGAAGGCGCTAGCGCTACCTAAACCTAGTATATATATTCTAAAAATTATGCTATATATATGTACATTTTTATATGCTATATACGGGAAATTTTTCTTTTCTTTTTCGATTTTAAATCTACGAAATTTTAGAAATTTTTCTGAGCTTTTTCGCTCTCGAAATTTAACGGATTATATACTATATATACTATATTTTGATTTCTATCACGGCACGGCAAACTTAGAAATTTTCGAAAATTTTGGGGTATATTTTGACATATTTTTGGGACGAAAATTTTTGGGAAATACCCCATAAATGGTTCGAAAAACGTGCAAAGGAGATCGCTTTGCAAAAAGCGAACGTCCTTTTCCATCTACGGGTGATCGCTCCGCAAGCAGCGAACGTCCCGATCATCTGGAACGAGTTAGGAACCATTTACGCACTTATATACATGGGTATATATAATTTGGATGCGCAAAAATTGCTGTGAAGTACGCAAAAACAACGCGTACAATGGGGGTTATTACCCCTACATTTCCTACCTACCCTTCCCCCCCCTCCAAAATTTTCTTTTTCCGTTTTCGTTTTATTTATCCTGAAACCCTAGGAACTAACCTTTGGTTTTTCTTCACTGTGGTGTTATGGTTTCGCGATGATACCCTTCTTTCCCTTTTCTTCTCCCCCACCTCTTCCCTCTGTCCTCATCGCCCGTTACCACAGTCTCTCACTTTGCTCTTGGTGCCGTGCCATTCCCTTCTTATTCCCCCAGTTTGCTACCACCAGCCGTTTAATAACTTTTTCCCAGTGTTCAAGTTCTGTCTGCGATCTTGTGGATCCCTCTTGGCCCCTATTTTTCCTCCATTATTTTGCCCAAAATTGCCATTTGTTGCTAACTATTCAGATTCAGTTGCACTTTATTTTTATTATATTATTATGTATTCATTCTGTCATATTCCATTTTGCATATGTTTCATATATGTCGTTTGGCTGTGCTCATTCAGCTGGCCGCGTACACTGATATTGATTTTTCATTGCTTGGCCCGGCCGCCATCTTGAAATTTTAAACTGACAAGGTGCGCATGCTCAGACTGCGCACGTGCAGCCAATCACGCGAGGGCAGCCCAGGCCTCCCGTGCCTGAGTGGCTGACCGCCGTCAGCCCCTCGGTCACGTGATGGCGGGGCCCAATAGGATTATAAGTAGCTTTGCGTTGGTAGTCAGGGGCAACTATGCACATTGGACGTATTGCGAAAGCAAATCTAGCCGTAAATAGAGCAAGTGGGGACCGTATTATATGGTGGAAATCCATCTTTGCAGATGGACACCACATAACGTATTATTACGAGTCCCACTTCTCTAGTTGACACTAATATCGTACTGAATAGCCTGAATATGCCTTGTATAAATACGGTATAATAATTTATGACGCAATACGATATTTCATGGCATATGGTCTTTTATAAATCGCGACTTCTAACAATGCTGAAGCGTAATAGAGATAAATTAGTACTGTTATTATTGTATTATTTCACAGTTTTGATATTGCTAGTATTATTATTTGTATGTTTATGTTAAAATTGGAACTCTGTGTGCTTATATGTGTGTTATGGCTAATTTTATACATTTAAATTCAAGCAAGGAAACTTTCTCTTTTTTTTCTTTTTCTCTTTTTCCTCCATTATTTTCTATTGTGTCATTTTTGCGAATTTCCTTTTATTTCTATAATAGTATACCCAATGCTAATGGCACCTTGCGCTTGTTTGAGGAAAAGAGGATAGTAGTCACAATGTGGTGACACCACTCTTTTTCTCCTGGTGATAGTTACGATACGGAAATTTCTATTCAAATGTTTAAATAGGCGCTAGTATGAATAATAAGTGAGGTCAAAGGTTGCTCAGTGACTTGTCGCATATGTCCATAATGCGTCTAATAACTTGGCCTTACACCGTAAATTCTAACTTCTGAACAGTACAGTAGTATAGTTATGTTATAGTATAGCAAAATTGCTGAACTGCGTAACCGTGTCATATAATTTGTTTCAATTAATGTTTTGTTGTGTAAATGCGTACACTAGCTATCATAGTAGCAGACTTTTCTCGTTTTCTCTTTTTCTTTCCTTTTCTTTCTCTCTCGATCTACAATATACCCAAACTTGGAAAGCGGTAACTTAAGGAAAAACGGAACGGCGCGAGTGAGCCGATCCGCCTGCGCAGGCGGAACGCCCACGTAAACGCCACCGCCCCGTTTTCCCCCATGAGTAAATTTCGCATCATAGTAAGTCCTACGGCAAAATGTGGAATAATAATCTGATTTTGGAACAATTACAACGGGTTGAATAAGTGCGTAATGATTCGAGAAAATAACAAAAAGAGTTTAGTTTTGTCTTAACCTCGTTTGTCTCTATTGGGTACAGTATAACTGTGTTTATTTGTGTTGTGTTGTACTTGTATTACTTGTAGTATTGTATATATACATGCATATAATTTTATACCCGGTTTTATAATGCAAAATTATTGCTCAAAATTATGTTTTAACGCATAATTGCACTGCCTCTTTTCTGAATACGGGTGCAGAAGTGGTAACAGGACCAGGGAAGCGAGCCCAAGGGCATTTTTCTTAGCCCACCTTTTTGGCCGCCCTGTGTGCTATCACTCCTGCCTATGCGTATTACCACTGCCATAATACCGTACGGGTATAGGGACTGCAACAGAGACGAGTATGCGATCCGAGGGTATTTTTCTAACCCAATTTTTGGAAGCCTCGTATGTTGCAGCCTCTAGAACTATTACATTCCTCAGTGCTTTAATCTCAAATAGTGCTTTAATTCAAATTATGTTATAATGTTTTATATTTTAAAGTAGATACAAATTCAAAATTACATCAAATTCTAGAATCACATGCGGATAATAGACGGAGATTATGAATTCACGCAAAAGTGTCTATTCACACGCAACTTTCAGGTTCTATATCTACGCAAAAATAAAAGGATTAAAAAATTTTCATTTTGGGTCTAGAAAATTTGCAAAAGTTTATTAATGTTCATTTTTGGGGTTTAATTATCTTTGGCCATGCGGTCAAAAAAGTGGCCAGAACTGTCAAAATTTCTATTTCTCTGTTGTGTAGTTTGGCTTGTTGGCTTGGCTTGCTCCTGAAAAATTTTTCACGTGATCCTGCTAACTTCATTCGTCATTATAAGAAGATGAATTAATTCATTGCTGACTTTATTCTCGAGAAAATGTCGTTTTTGAATCAACTAAATTTTTTCAAAAGTTTAAAAAAACTGC
>JASANF010016067.1:0-18877 GCA_030248245.1 Trissonchulus sp. WLG1_4
CGCTCATGCGTCCGCTCTTGCGCCCTCTCATGCGCCCGCTCATGCGCCCTCTCATGCGCCCGCTCGTGCGCCAAGGCGTACGCCATGACGTACGCCATGCAATGCGCCCGCTCATGCGTCCTCGTGTGAATAGGCCTTAACTCATAATTTTAACGCTATGTAGACTTATTATGACTTTGTTTTTGGTTCATAGCAAGAGCAGTGTCTTTGAGATAGTCTTTTTTTGTAAATACCTGGTGCCGCCATAACTAACAAACTAATCAAATTGGCATCACCGAAAAACAATGGTAGGAAAAGGATAAATGGGTATATGTGGGGGTAGCGTGTATAGTGCAAATAACGGGAAGAGAGAGCTGGTATGGGTTGTTTAGAGGTGCACAAGAGAGTAGCGCATGTTACGAATATCGCAGATTTCTTAAACGACGGTTTTAGCTCAGCTGAAATTTCAGCAAAACAGAGACCTGCTGTGCTGCAGGTTTCAAATTTCAACTGCGCTAAAACCATGGTTTAATAAAATCGACGAAATTCGTAACGAATCAGGCGATATTTCGTAATGAAATTATGTGTAAATCATATAAAAACGTACGTAAAACCATAGTTTAGTAAAACCACCTTTGTGAAATCCACCCCCTATTGTTTAGCTGCAGTATCTACCGCGATATTACCGCAAGTTCCGCTAACCGCGGTAACAAAACGTCTACTGTTGCCATAATAACAAAGTATCAAATAACGTAAATTTTGTCTCAAATTTAACTTTTTAATATTTAAAAAGCTTTTTCTGCGGCTAATTGTCCCCTTGTCAGTCGCTACCTTGAACGGACAAGGACAAAACTTTATTATTTACCTATCAGCTGTAAAGGTGGACATCAAGACTTACACAATAGTGTCAACAAGCACGTTTTGCAAGTAAAGTTACATTTCCTTTCGACTGATTCTCTTGCGACATGCTTGTAGTGCTGAGGATATTCTTCGAATATAAAACGCGGCACAAAAATTTTGAAAAGCCAACAGGTTTAACTAAACATGTCAGTATGTTATGTCACTGTCAGCCATAATTGAGTCCGTTCAGTCTAACTGAAGTCAGTGAGCGTTCTTGAAACCCTTGCGTTGCTTATAATTTCTGGTCCACAATCTCAGCATTAATAATCGAAACCATTTCCAGGCCAAAGAGTTTTGACATTTTTGCCTAGAGAAAAGCGTATGTGAGGATACTTTTATATGGCAAAACTGTCCCTATGGCTCCGTGTTGGCCGCTAATTAATTTCTACTTTCAACAGCTGCACTGACTAATTGCCTAATTTACAATATATTAAGCGTATAAAAGTATTGGCATAATTCATTCATACTTAGTGAAACTGCTTTTTATTCCAGCAATATTGTACATTTTAACTGACAAAAAAATAGTCTCATATTATTTATAGATAGATTATGCGTAACTAGGAGTACTTCTTGAATAGTCGAAGAGTGACAATTTGATCTAGCTGAAGCTGTCCAAATGTGAATCACATGATGATGACATGTGATCCACTATTGCCCGTAACAGAGTGGGGGTTGCCCTTCTCAAGTACAGCTCATAGATTTCTGCTGCAGACTGGCTGATATACAATCGGCGAAATATTGATGCAACAGGTTTTGTATTTAGTGTCGTAATACTGTGAGCAGTTTTCCAGTACTGACAGGACATGCGCGCTGCCTGTTGTTTGTGTTCTATCTCTATGTGGATACATATATAAACGATCTGACACACACACACGCCCACAAAAACAGTGTTATTTGCTGACCTGCCAGCCGATTTACACTGACTTACGTGCTATCAAGAGTACATAATAGTGTCTCACTCTATTAGAAGAAGAGTGAGACACTCGTTTCTGCCTGTTTTATAGCGCAGGCAGATGCGCTCGTCGTTTTCAAGCCACATGTTGCCGTTTTGTGCAACAAGTGGCTGGCCCCTTAGCGCGTAGATTGTCTGCGAAACACACTTTCTTTAGTATATAATCGCTGGTGCGTTGATAAGCATTAAGATATGGATAAGAGGTTAATAACTCATTATTTATTCATAGTCTGCTTGCAAAAACATTAAAAAAGGCTTGCAAATGCTTTTGGGGATATTTTGGCAAACTTTCAGCGAACTTGACTGAGAACCTATTGCGATATGAACTTTTCTCAATTTCTTAAAAGTTTCTCAATTAATTTAGCTGAAAGTTTGCCAAAATATCCCCAAAGGTACTTGCAAACCTTTTTTAATGTTTTTGCAAGCAGACTATGAACAAATTATGAGTTATTAACCTTTTGGTAGATGTCGCGTGTAAGCGTGCACGAGCACGAGATTTTACCCCCCCCCCCCCATCCCTAGGCGCTATTTGCGCTATTATAGTTTCCACCATCACCAAGAAGCAGGATTGAACGCGGAGGGCCGCCAAGAATTTGCTCAAAACAGATCGATTATGTCAAAAGGCGGGTCGATCCCGTTTTGCAGCAAATAGCTAGCACGGTTCAAAGCCTGAAGAATTTTCTTGTAATTGCTCGCAGCGTGCATCCAAACGGTCACCCAGATATCGTCACGATTGAAAACCCATGCGTTTATCCGTTTATGGATTGATAAAGTTCACGAATGGATGAAAAATATTTGTCCATTTCGGACGCATAGAAAATTCGGGTGCGGAGGAAGTGGGCCTGCTCGACCAGACCCGATTGGAAGAGATGAATGTATTCGCCTAGGGTTTTTGGCGTTGGAAATAAGAGGTTAGCGACGTTGATTTCGGGTCGACATTGATGGTTGACGGAGAGTTCGTAATTGCCATGGACAAAAATGTAGTGGCAATTCAAATCAGAGAAGCCGGATGGAGATTTTGATGATTGAGTGGGTTGAGAGACGTCGGTGCTGCTAGTGGCTGAATTCGCGACGGTCTCTGGAATGGGTACTGGCGGGATGTCGATGATGTCCTCCTCGCCCGTTTGAGTGGAATACGCCATGGTATCTGAACAATAGAGAACGAAAAAAGAATGAATACAAGGAGTGTACTGATGAAATCAGCTATCATTCGCTGAGATACATATGTAAGCATGGATGGAAAAAAAAAATTGGAACATTACAGAAGCATAGTTTGAGAATTAATTAAAACAAATGGACAGGAGCAGAATGAAGTTAGTTGGTTCTAGGTGATCGTCTTGTGCGAATAGGTCGAGGTCTCAATGGCGATGGTTGAGTTAGCGAGTCCAAGTTTTCGTCCGTGTCACTAGAAGAAATTAATCGAGGTAGAAAAAGATCATGATTACGCTTCAGATGATCGATATGGCGGACTTGAATAGGAAGGCGAGGATTTTCTATTGACTGAAGATGAGCATTTTTGCCTATGAGTTTAACGACTCTAAATGGACCTTTCCAGTGCATGGTGAGTTTAGGAGTTTTGCCACGTTCGGTAGTAGGTGTATAAAGAGATACTCTATCTCCAACTTTAAAAGTTGGAATTACACATTTTCGGTCATAACACATAACACGATCACAGCACTCGTATAATTACTCGTTACTTTTTGGCATTTTGAGATGGATTTGAAATAATTAACGATTTAGAGTAAACGAGTAAACTATAATAACGTAACAATCAATTAAAGTAGATATCGGTTTAACTTACATACGTAAACTGTACCTAACAGTAGTTATAACAAAATGAGCACACAGTAAAACAAAACTAAGATTTTTACAATTATACACTACAGAATGAATGGGTAGTTCTAACTTTTATGAGTGAAGAATAGTGAGAGATATGAGACAAAATACAGCAATAGGTATGCTATATATTACAAATCAACAGCAAATACGTACAATTTGTCAAAACTATATAATTTTCGTTATATATAGGTTTTATGGCTTAAAGAAAATATGAGTTTTTAAGCGTTAGAATGGGTTGTTATCAAGATTTTAAATGGGTAAAATTCCTTCAAGCTGTTATGATTACCTTTTACTTTACTGAATAAAAATTAGTGAATTAGCTAAAATTTTCTTTAATTCAAATGCTCAAATGGATTTTTGCCAGCGATGCCATGTTTCAGCCCCCAAATGGGCCGCTTTAAAATCAGTTCACTTACCAAAAGGAGGCAATAAAACAGCCTAATCAGCAACTCCCAAATCTTCACAACTCGCAACTATTCCAAAATAATAAGTCCACTCCACAAACAAGTACAGCAGCTCGTTTACTAACACCAAACTGTCCGCCACCAAAATACACCACAAAGTGAACCTGCGCCCCGTTAGTCAGCTACTTCCCCCTTTCCTGCTTATTCTTATAATAATAAGCTGGGCCTACTGGCGTCTTTTGGGACAAATGCAGATAGGCGTCGAGTTGCCCTTATTACCTTACTGTAGGTGTTAGGTAGATAGGTAGATCGAGAAATTGGATGGGGGTTACAGCTAGAAGTAGAATTTATCTAATGATTAACATGAATCAAACAAATTGAAACAAATGAATAGAAAATAAAACAAACAATAATGAGAACAGTATGTTGTATGTGGAATAATCTTTTTCATAATTTTCTTAAAATATAGCGAATAACCAAAATTTTTTCAAATTGTATCAAATGTGCTAGACAACGGTGGATTTCACACGGTGGTTTGTAACAACCACGGTTTATACCACGACTATGGTTTAAACCTGGTTTAGAAAAACCCATTCGACAGAACTTTTTTCTAAAATTATTCTAAAATAGAGTAATTTTTAACGTAATGTCCTTAAAAAATGGGCTGACTGAGCACTTTGGCCCATCAAGTTCCTTAAACCTGGTTTAAACCATAGTTTAAACTTGGTTTAGAAAAACCATGATTTAAACTGCTTTTCACCAACATTTTAAAACCATGGTTTTTCAAAACCCTAGTTTTAGATGACTAAATTAACAAGAATAGAGCATTCTCTTGATAAAATGAGTAACGTGTAAAACAAACAAACAACCCTATTGGTTGAACACACCAAAATTTGAAAATAAATTTATAATAAAGTTTCCACCACCACGTATACAAGTCTGGTATTCTAGACAAACCAAGAAACTTTTTTAACGTACAAAAACTCCGTCGCAGTCACTCTTGTAGTCGCAGGCATGGGCACGGCTGATGTCAGTGAGCTAAAATTTAAAAGCACTTATGGTAGGAAAAACACCCTACCATGAATAGTTTTAAATTTTAGTTTAGCGTGAGAACAACATAACAATATATTAATAATTTTTAAGTAAATTTTCGTGTAAGAAATTTTGAAAACGATTGTCATTGTACTCAAGCTAACAAAGAGTTAGTGCAAGATATATTCTTTCGGTACAATAAAATAAACATAAATTCTCAAATTCTTAGATCATATTTTCAGTTTGACGCTGTACCTCAAAAGCTAACTGCATTTGACGTCTTAATAACTCATTTAATTAAAAAATTTCTGTATTATCTACGTCTACCTGCATACGTATTTATTTATTCAGTAAAAATTTCGAAAAGTTTGAATTTGTCGTCTTTGCGCTGACTTAAAAATCACTATTATGGTCAACTGAAAAACTTACTTTGGCGTGCCTGATTGATGAGATGATGGATAAGATGGACGAAAAGAAAATAAAAAATCAAAGTGTCAGAAGATTTAGTATAAACAGAAGTAAATGCAGAAGTTGGAGAAATAGAAGAAAAATCAGCAGTAGTAGCATTACTAGAAAAAAAGGAAGTTAGCTAAGAGTCTTTTCATCCATGTAATTGTGGCTGTATCCACTTTTGTGTTATAGTTTAAAATACACATAGAACGATGTTAATGTACGCTAAATATTGCTCTATTCACAAACGTCTTTTTCACTAATTTTGCAAAGTAAAAGCATTTATACCATATCACTATAATGTTTATTAGTTTTAACTAGTCTTCATGAAAACGATACCGTAATTTTCTGTAACAATGCGTGCAGTATTCCACATGGTTGCACAATTGATGTTATATTTCATTTTGTCTCAGGCGCTGAAGCTTGCATAAGAACATATTCAAGTAAAAATCGACTAAAAACATTAATCATGCTTAACACCGAACTAAAAATACTAACTCAACTTAACAAAACATAGGGTAATTTACGACAACGTAAATCACAAAATAAAAACTAGGGGTAATTTACGACAAATGTAAATGATATACGTTTGTTCACCCCAGAACAAGGACAAGGACAAGAAGACTAAGACTTGACATTTACCAGGCTTTAAAAATTCACGGAGCACCCACAAAAATTACTTCCAAGCCACAGCACACAAATCTAGCCAAGCCAAGCAGTAATCAGTGGTCTGGTCCGTCAGGTACACCTGTTTGAGGCGTGGCAGATAATTAAAAAGATCGTGGCAGTTCACATCCAGGGGCGAGTACAAAATATATAATATCGGGCTACGGCATGTCCCCTGTGGAATTGTATTTTTGTCCCGACAAATCACAGCAATATCACTGCATTCACATGTCTACAAAAAATGCAATGTGTGAATATGTGAATGTGTGAATATGTGAATATATGAATGTGCGTTCAAAATGTTCGACTGATAAGTGATGTGCGTGCGTGTGTGTGTAAATTCTGAGATTCGTATGTCACAGCACCAGTCTCTAATTAGCACCAGTTATTTTTTTTATTATAACAAACTGTGACTTAGATTTATAAAAAGTAAGTAAACAACGAAAGTTTAAAGGCTATAAATCAGTCAGATCCAGAAAACGACCGGCGCCATTTGGTACCAAGCAAAGTTGGTAAAAGTTTAGTTTGCTAAATGACTAAGCATCATGAGAACTACAAAAAAATAAGCGTGTGGTAGAAGCTGAATCAAAAGTTAAACAAATGTGAAGGATTTAGACCCGAAAAAATAAAAACGGGGTGATGGAAACAATAAACAAGAGAGACATATAAGCCAAAATTACTAATGGGTTACTTCATAATTTTGCCGGCTGAGAGGACATATGACTGTAAGTTCGCATCATATTTGAGTAAGGAATACAAAAAAATGGACATAACGCCCCGCCCACTAAGCAAGTTTTGTATGTTTTTTTGATTTAGAGTCGATTCATACTTCAATAGGGCATACGAACAAACGGACATAGGGCAAATGGACAAAGCACGGTTCGACCGTTTTTTCAATTCATACTTTTTAGGGCAAACGGACATTGGGACATAAGTACATACGGATGTGCGGGCATACGGACAAAAGTGCCGTTCATCCTTTTGAGCCGCATGTCCGTTTCTCCGCATGCCCAACAATTTCGGGCAGAGTCGAACTTTAATGGTTTTTTTTTTGGTTAAAATAAAATTGTAAAATAATTTAAATGCTAGTAGTTACTTATATAGTGCTCCTTTTTACGAAACCACAAAAAGGAAAACTGATGCAGTTGTCACAACAAATCAACCATACTACAACATTTTATTTCACATTCAAGTTATTATTACCTAAAGCTATTAAGCAACAATAGCAGCTTAAAACGATGGCTCTCTCATTACTTTTTTTACAACTCCACTACATATTCATTTAAATCAAAAAAAAATATCCACAATATAAAAAAATATTAAAATTTTTTTTTTTTTTCTTACAAATTTTTTTCGTAAAAAAATTTTAAATAAAACTATTTTGACCCAAAAAGTACCCAAGGATCCCATGTCTCCTTTGGAATCACCTTGGGGGGGTAATCGGTGTGTCAATGGGTAATAATATGTTATGTTCGCAAGTTCACAATCCATATTACATGAAAAAACTTGAACTATTATGAAAAACAATCAGCAAACGTAATTATTCTACTGTGAAGTCACGTACGCGCACACAGACCCACAGCTAACCGGGGCTACCGTCTAGGGAACTATTGAACATTTGAGGAAGAAAGTGATAATACCAGTGAATGTACATACAGCATATTGGTTTATATTCGTACACACACAAAATTAGTACACACACAGAAAATTCAAATTCTCAAAACACCCCCGATAAAGTTTTGCCTAAAAATATGCCAGTTTAAACTTGAAACGGTTCAGATTAGTTTTTTGCCGAATAATTTGTCACAGTTAAAACATACTTAACAATTAAAACATAGTTACAAAGCGACGTGTCCGTTTGGCCTCAAAGTTTGGCCTGCTCGTGTCCGTTTGGCCTCGGGGTCTGCGCCTGCTTGCAGGGAGTACTCATCGCTTTTTGTGGTGACTGAAAACAACAAAAACTGGTTAACTACTGTTTTTGTCTTGACACAGTAGACTTAATAATGGTTCTCAAGAACATGATTCTTAATTGTTCTCATCATAAATGCACATAGGGGGGAGGGTAGTGGGGGTATCCAACCCTCCCTCCCGCCCCCTCAACAGGAAAACCGTAAAACCGTAACACAGTAAAACTACACCTACCCAACTAAAACCCTACTACACCTACCCAACTAAAACCCTCCACTTATGACAATGTTGAACAGGAAACTTGCTCTGGGACCTAGATAAGAATACAATAGAAACGGCGACACGACACCCCGCCGCCAAAAGATAACAGTAAATTAATTAAAATGTACTGTCTGATAAGACAAGACGGGCCCTGTAGAAAATTCCTCCGCGCGGCAGCAGCCTGACAAGTCTTCGAAGGGGTCATGAATATTTTTAATGTTATACAATTACGTTTGAAATTAACATAATTTTTTCAAATTAAAAGTCTGCATTTATTATTATTACTGATCCTCATATTTTAGACATGCAGAACGTATTTTTAATTCATACTTGACAAAATTTACTTCGTTAAATTCTGTTCATTAAAACAAAAATAAGATAATAAACTAATTAGAATAGTTTTAATTTACAGTTGTATAAGATTCTATGTTTATAATAAAGTGTAATAATATGATAGATACAACAGCATTTAATATACTATTAGCATTTTGTAATCACATTTGTTTCGAGTACAATTTGTATTCACGTTTCATGCATGATACGTAAAAAGTTACATTTTTAATGAATGAATTGGACTTAAAAAAAGTTGTAGGTGATGTGAAAAAGCTCAAATTCTTTTATTCAAAGTATATAGCAAGACTGTTCACATTGGACTTTAAAATGGTTCTCTTTTAAACTATACAATTTTAGAAAAATGAATCCAAAAGGTGTTGTGGCTATCAACTCCGTGGGCTGCCCCAACTACATGAACATTCTTCTTGAAATGGCAGCCCTGATCACACAAAATTAGGTTATTATCCACTGAGGGTTTTGGCGGGTGCGGGCGCCATTTTCTCTGCTCAATGCAGAGCCGCATCAGCAGCACGCAATTCATTATGCGATTGGCAGAAGTGACACTCCATGGGACATCCGGACATCCTAGAAACATATCCGACAAGTGTCCAGGCACTAATCACCAAAGCGGTCAAAATGTTAAATGAGGTCCAACAGGTATTGACGAAAAGCACCGCCCAGCGGTGCAGTCTGAAGAACATTTTTGAACTGCATGGCGTCGATATGAATGAGCTGGACGCCAGTGAATGGGGCAAAATTTATACATTTGATTAACAATATTTCCAGTAGTAGGTAACGTCTTTATGTGAACCCTTCTTGCAGCCGAAAAACTATCTGCAAATTAACGTCTTTATGTGGACCCTCCCTGCATTCGAAAAAGGTTCTAAGGTTTAAGGTTCAAGGTTTAAGGTTTAAGGTACCCAAAACTTACCATCAAAAGTAAACAATACGTGTTTGTGTGCATGAATTTACAAAGAAGGCCGGCCGACCCTGATAACAGCAAAATGTTAACTGGGCAGGGTCGGCTTCGGCGAAAGCAAACAAAGCCCAAGCCAAACCTGGGAAAGCGAATAATATTGGGGGTTGGCAAATAAAAGGCAATTTACCAACCCCCAATAACACCCAACTAATAATCTGTTTTATCAGGGCGTCCACCAGACGTGGAAACCGCGCTTTATTTATTTTTAGATTGAAGCCGTTTTTCGATTTTTGATTTTCTTATTTTCAGGCTGTCTTTTTTATAAATAAAGGCAAGTTTAAGCACAACACTACCCATGTTTTTATTAGAAAACTATGATTACATTGTATTATAAAAAAATTATATACACAAACACTTATTGTTTCCTTTTGATGGTAAGTTTTGGGTACCTTAAACCTTAAACCTTGAACCTTAAACCTTAAAACCTTTTGCAATTTCAGGGAGGGCCCACATAAAGACGTTACCTACTACTATTTTTTCATAACTGTTTGTAGTAAATATCGTGAATTATGAACCTCCTCTGTATATTAATTCTAGATTTTAGATAGCTCAACCCACCGTATTGAGGCTTGCAGACTAAAACCAAGGGGGCTGTTTTCAATATTAGAGACCTCGCAGATATTTTAAGAAATATAAGTTTTAAAAAATCATATAACTATAGGAATGCCTAAATTCAATTGATCTGGCTTAAGTGGACGTTTGCTTGGTGCACAAACTGGCACCCGCGACGGCAGCGCTTTTTTGCTCAAAGTAAAATGTTCATCAAATTTTTGAATACATGTCTTGGCTCGAAGATTTGGTAATTTTATTTGTTCATTACTAATAAGTTAAGTACTTGTTTCGCGACTAATTTTTATTGGTTTGTACCCTCCCCCTATTTAAGTACTTACTTGACACTGAGTTAAATTGGACAAAGCTATTTTTTTAAATTAACGTGTGTACAAGTCCTGCTTTTAACTAAACGGTACAAATACAAAAGTTTTTAATAATTTGTTAATTTTTCAGGCCGTATAACGGAAAAAACGCCTGAACATAAAATGAAATTAACAATGACCAAAACTATTACTTTTTTGCAGTAAATATTGTGTAATGTACAATGATTGCATTAATAAACAAGTATTTTAGTTTGTGTATAAATTGCGCCATAATAGTTTTTCTTGCCATGTTTACTGGTAATTTTTGCGTTATTTGGTTTATTCTTCTTCAGTTTAGCTGACTTGTCTTCGCCTGCTCCAAAATAGTGAGGAGTATTGATGCTATGAAGAAAACCAATAAATTCTGCGGCATTTGTAGGACGATTTTGACCACCAAATGAAATGGGTGACACAATATATAAATCATGTCAATTAGTTTCAAAAATTTATTTTGTCCTGGATTAGGTAAATTTACAATTGCATTGCCGGTTTCTGAAACTTCTGCATGACCGCTTAACCATTTAAGTAGTAGTCGAGCTTTAGATTTCCATCCTTTTGGAATATATTCAAAAACCCAATCAAGGTTGTGATTTTCTGATTCAGCTAAACCAGAAATCATGGCTTTCTTTTCATCTACAATTTTGGCAATATTATTAAGCATACTTATAATACTTTTTTCTAATGAATTGTATTTCAATTTACGGCACTGATGTGTCAGGCAGTAGGTAGTATTTTTTATGAGTCATTTAGAAATTGTAATGCAATTTCTGACTGGGTAATGCAGTTGTACTAGGTGATAGCTTTTCAGCAGAACAAGTCGCTTTGTTTCTAAAGGAACAAACTTTTTACTTAATTTTTTAATTTTAGGCTTAATTGGTTTTAGGGAAGAAATTTGCAGCAAAGAAACTGCCAGGTCGTAAATATATAAAAAGTTAAAACAAGTTTTCAAAATTTCTTTTAATCGTCAACTTCTTGCATCAATTTTGAAAGTCGTGATTTTGGCACCGAGCATAAAACTTTCAAAATCAGCAAGTTGTTTTAGTTGCGAGGCATAGTTTAATTACAAATTTTGTTCTGAAACCTATTATATGCTGAGCTCACTTGTTTTGAAAAAGCTTAGAATTTGTGAACATATATATTATGAATTTTCAAACGGGAGAGAAGCTCTATACTGCAACTCCGTGGCGCAAATTGGCGTTAAATCAATCCAAAAGTAACCAGAAACTCTTTCGTTGACAGCGCACTGATATATATCCATAAACAGTTTTGAACTTTCGGACATAACTTGCAACGCTAAAGTAGAAATAGTCCGAAGATCTCGTCTGGATGTCATTAATATCATGTGATTAAATTGACATGAATTAGTTGCAGATAACTTTGACTCCAAAAAAACTCTGCCAGAGCATTATTACTGTGATATTATAATGATGAGAATATGCAGCTACTGTAGAAGTTTATAAATTGTGACGTTAATGACACTGCTCAGTTGTAAATCATCAATTATTACAACACTAGCTTCATCTAATGACCAGTTTTTCGCTATTTTCTAAAAATTTGTCAGGAATGCCTCGGATAAATTTTATTCCTAACACAGTTTCACGAAAAGTGTCATAAATAGGTTGATCCACGTCATATACATATATGACGTTTTATAATTTTTTCTGAAACAAGTAAGCTTATTCTGCATTAATTTAAAATTTGTGAATGTTTTACCACTTCCAAAACTACCTACGATAACAATTCGAGCAATTCGTTTCCAAATAATAACAACAATCTATTTGTTCACTGAAGTTGAATTTTTTTTTAAATAGCTAAACTTTTTAATTAAAAAAGGTCTTCACTGTATAAAGTATAATCTGTATCACATATATGTACACCTGAAATCAAAATAATTTTTTTTAATAATGGCTCAAGTTTTTGAGAAATTAAGTAAACTTTGGTACAGCCCCGAGTCATTTTCTGCCTTTAGCGGAGTCACATAATTGTATAAAGCCGCAAGAGCTTAGAACATAAATCTGCCAAAACAACAAGTAAACACATGGCTTAAGTCATAGATTGTATATTCTCGAACTCGGCATTCAAAGGACAAGTTCATTAGGGAGCCCATAGTCAATGCACTGAATGAAGTCTGGTGTGCACATCTGCTAGACATCGGAAACCAAAAACAGTGGAACAAAAAACATTACCTTTTTGCTAATTATAGTTGACAAATTTTCCAGATTCACATGGACCTACCCTTTAAAAACAAAAGAGTCCAAAGTCGTCACGGGGTTTTAACATTTGTTTATTAGCTCAAAACGAAAGTGCTTTAGTTTGTATACTGATTGAGGCTCTGAATTTGTATCTAACTTTTAAAAAAAAATTATAGAAAATATTAATATCCATCAGTATATTCCACAGATGGAAATGTAAAAAGCTCAATCGTTGAAAAAACAATTCAGGAGCTGAAAAGACGACATTGAAACCTGAAATATTAAATTAGTCAAAGCGGGTAATTCTTCCGCATACGCACACCCTGCACTGAGTGAGAGTGAGTGAGTATGCATCATTTTCCATATAGGAACACCCACTTTAAACTCGGGCTGGAGATTTAGTTCTAAATTTGAGTCTAGCTAAAAATGCATCATATTCCGTATACGCACACCCCTTGTTTCCAGTTAGTTTAAACTGTTTCGACCCTGCCAAATAGCAGGTCGGATTTCCTTGATTTTAGGGGGGACCCCCACTCAAATCCCGGAAGTGTCTTCATTTCAGGGAGGGTACCCCCCCTCGTTTCAGCACACTGCCAGAGAAAAATTCGGTGGTGTCTTGATTTGAGGGGGGGTACCCCCCCCTGGTTTCAGCACACTGCCAGCATGAACTCTGTGGTGAGCTGGTAACGTGCTGAAGCGAGGGGGGTACCCCCCCCCTGAAATCAAGACACCACCGCGGCAGTGTGCTGAAACCAGGGGGGTACCCCCCCCCCCCTCAAATCAAGACACCACCGAATTTGCTCTGGCAGTGTGCTGAAACGAGGGGGGTACCCCCCCTGACATGAAGACACTTCCGGAATTTGAGGGGGGTCCCCCTCTGAAATCAAGACATGTCTTGATTTCAGGATTCTAGGGGGGGTACCCCCCCTGAAATCAAGACGTAAAAGGGCTATTTCGGCCGGAGCATCGTCCGGGCGGATTATCTAAGATAAGGAAGAGTGTCATACTCTTCCCTATTATGTACTCTTGCCAATACCAAGGACAATTAACAAGAACATACCACGTCTAAACCTTTAAACTAAATTGAAACAAGGGGTGTGCGTATGCGGAATATGATGCATTTTGGGCTAGACGCAAATTTAGTTTAAACTAAATCTCAAGCCTGAGTTTAAAGTGGGTGTTCCTATTCGGAAGATGATGCATACTCACTCACTCTCACTAAGTGCGCGTATACAGAAGAATTACCGTCAAAGCGAAATTTACCACTGTTCATATTAAGACTACACAATAGAGTCTCAGCAGAAGACAGCATTGCTGATATCAATAGTACATAATAAAGTCTCGCCCAAAGATAACCTGGAGTGCTGATTGTCTCGCCAAAAGGATACATCCAGAGAGACATTATGTGATCTCGGCGACTGCTCATACAAACTCTGTTAGTCAACAGACAACTTTAACTATTTGCCTCTTCTAGATCGCATTACTGACAATTGAAATAAAATTGAAAACTTTAAAAAATTTGTCACCAAATGCAGTAACCTTCCAAAATCAGTTACAAATATACTTATTTTAGAAAAAATACATAACAAGAATACCCCGGCAAAACAGAAGCAAAGTTTAAAAACTGATGACAACGTGAGAGTGCAGACCATCAAACAAATTCATAGCAAAGGATACGAGTCAGTTTTTTTGACAGAACGTTTCAAAGTTGCTAGTTGTAAAAGTGGTAAAAGAAACAGGTATAAGTTATAAGATAACAGCAAAAATGTTTTTAGCCATCCTAGTACAGTCAAGAACTAACTTTAGTAACAAATCCATCTGAAGAACAATCGCAGTTTATTAAAACCATTTCAAAAAGACGTCGCATAATTTAAAATGCACAAATGTTCAGACTGTTCTGCAAAATTTACGAGAAAAGACAATCTTAATGTTCATAAATAAAGGCAGCATCTAGAAAAGGAAAACTATTAATAGGTTCACTCAAAATTACTGACTGTTGTCACTCAAAACGTGGTAGACTGGCCCAGACAATGTACAAAGGCATGCCGACCATAAACGGCTCCAATTAGACTTGCATATTAACAATGACTTACCAGACCTATGGCCACAGATACACATGGGGGGAAAGTCCCCCAGATTTGCGATGTCGAGACTTGCTCCCCCTCTCAATTTGACCTAAAAACTTAGATGAACGAAATATTTAAGCAGATGCAATTTATTGCGTTTTTTACGTTCAAGCCCCCCCCGCAGGTTTCAAGGCGATCTTAAAATTTTGATAAACCAGGGACAAGCCCACCCCCAGACTGAAACCCCGTCTACATGTATTATGCCTACGGCCCTAGCACACACTCACGTAACACAACCAATAAATGATATTCAAAACAAAACACTTGTTTAAGTGCACACTGAGGTTGCTTTAATTTTTATTATTTTTCCATTGAATGATATTGCAAATATTTTTAATTTAGGTAAGAGGGAACATGATGACTTTCTAGGCATAAATAAATTTTACTAAAAATTATCACTTAATCATTGAATTAACTTATTTTTTACTAATGATAAAAACTAAGTGGACGCCGGCAAGGACTACCTAATGTGTTCATAATTTGCAATCTGAATCTGCAGTATTTACACAGCTACTCAAACCAGCAGGCGGTCACATTTAGTCGGCCAATTATCTGCCTGCCGTTTTGAGGATTGTGTACCGTTAAGGCAGCAGTTTCGTTAGGTCCACACGTTTCATTAAAATTCTGGCAACACCTGCGTCCCATTAAGGCAGCTACTGTTTCGTTAGAGCCACAGTGCGTCCCATTAGGTCCACAGATTGTGCATGTCACACTATTACATATGAGAAATTCCGGTTTGCTGGGGGGGGGGGGGGTAAAGTTGCTGCCTTCAAAATCTTCTCTGGCAGCCCACCACGAAGAAAGCTGTCAACTTGTCCTAGTCAAACTTTTAAAATTTTAGAAATGAATTTTGCGCTCATTTTCATATCCAAGGTCAGATGTTAAATTTATTTTCCTTTGAGTCAAAACTAGTATTGTACAATTAAACATCATTGCTGCCTTAACGCTACAACTGTGGCCTTAACGAAACACAAAAAAGAGTGTGGACCTAATGGGACGATTTTAATCCTGACTTAATTTTGTGTGGCCTTAACGGGACACAGCCGTTTTGAGTGCTAACAGTCAGTAATTTTGAGTGACACCATTAAATAACATGCATTTCTGAAATGCAAGTGGTAGTCTCAAAGTTCTTTAAAATAGCAAACAGTAAAATAAATCAGCCAATTTTAATTTTAAGATACCTGCTCTTTGCACGGCTGAGGTGGCCATGAATCAAAACTCAATAAGAGTTACATAAAATTGCTTTTTAGCTACACCCCATCCCCGACAGCACTATCTGTTTTGTTTTGTTTTCAGTGTCCTGTTTATTATCGCCCTATTGGTGTGTGCGGTGGCCATGAAGGGCGATAACAACGCTGATGAAGTCCGACGCTTGTATCTCGGGATATTGCCTCCTGGTATGGCACGCCGCGGAATCCTGCAAGGCGAAATCCGAAATCAGCGATCTGCCAATGGACGATTCCTTGTGTGTAATTTTAGAGTGTGTGTGTAGGAACTAATTGTTTAGTATACTGCCTAATGTCTAAATGATTGTGGGGCTCCAGCTTTCGAAAAACGAACCTTTTTAAAGGTGGGTCGTATGTAAGGATGTTTTCAGTTAACTGGTAACTGATTCCTTTTCAGTTAAAGTTAAGCAGTTACAGTTAACTGATAATAACTGATAACTGAACTGCTCTGATTTTTCGAAGCAGTTAAAAACTGATAACTGAACTGCACAATTTTTTGAAGCAGTTAACTTAACTGTAACTGAACTGCTTCGATCGTGAAAAACTGACTGAAATCAGTTAACTGATTTTATTTTCAGTTATATGCAATAACTGAAAATAATTTTCAGTTGAGCGTACAAACTGCTTTTGATTTTCAGTTTTCAATCATAACTAAAAAGCGACTATTCAGTTCAGCTGTGGGAACATTTCAAAAATCAATAAATCCCACTATTTTACGTGCGCATTTGTATATTTACTCACATGTTTGTATATTTACTCACGCGCATACAGATATTGTTTTTGTGCACGCTGACATTTTCGATCAAGCTTAAGAGTCAATTGATTATTGGCTGTCGGCCTACAACGAAACACTAAAGTCCTCCTGCCATTAGCTTTCTCTTGTCCAATTTTCTCCCTCCCTTAAAGAGGCGCCCTGAGTGACTTCCAATAAATCAAATTTCTGTAATTTTTTGTTTCTTCCTGATACGAACTTTTTTGCTTAAGTGCCATCAAAATGAACACCAGGCAAGCATTTTTGCAAAGTTTGATGACTCTCGGAGCATTTTAGCAAATTCTATGACTGCATCAAAATTGAAATTTTTAAAAATTTGACTAATTTTTGAAATTACGTAGCTCAGTGGTGTTTCAACCAAATTTAACAATCTATAGCTTAAATTAAAGACAATAATCTTTCCGAGGTGCCATTATTGTAGAATTTTTGTTATTTGCGATAATTTTTTAGTTATTTTAATTTTTATCAAAAGTGACATATTAAAAAGCCTATCATATTGAGCCAAATCATAATAAATACAATTCAAGAAGTTCGGCGCCTCCATATACATCTACTCTAACAATCTGCAAAATTTCATGCGGATCGGTTTTCGCAGCTGACAGTATTTTTAAAAAATGTACGCTATAGCCCAATTTCAGAAACCTGAAATTTGCCTACACATACGTATTTTTCAAAAAATAGAGCTAATTTTTCTGCACTAAGATCCGTTGAGAAAAGTTTCAGAAGCCAAAAAGTAGCTAACGAAAAATTAGTTTGAAAAATAGTGTATTTTTGTCAATGTTGATCAACGTATTTTGAAAATTTTTTTAGAAAGGTTTGCCTACACAAACGACTTTTTTAAAAGTTGCAACTAGCTATTAGCTACATAGAACTGCTTCAAATAGTACCAAAAGCCATATAGAATTTTTTGGTATATCGATTTAAAGATTTTTTCCCATTGAAAAATAGGCTAAAAATAAGTTGAACAAAATTTGACATTATATACATCAAATGAAAGCTAATTTAATTTGGAACAACTTTTCTTCTTGAGTTAATTAACGAAAACGGGAAAAATTTTATCACCCAAAGTCGGTTATTCAGAGCGCCACCTTAACAGCTTCCGTGGAAGTGTGCAGCGATTTTTCAGCGGATCGGATTCACTGGAAGTCCCATAAAACTGGGTGGTAAACGCTTAAAAAGAAGCAATATTATCCAATAACAAAGCTATGTAATTTATTGTGAAAAAGGTAAATTGAGTTTTATCATTGTTTTGCGAGGATTTTGGTTTTAAAATTTGAAGAAATTTTATCGTACAACTACATATGTGTAGGCATTAATGCATGCTACATTATATACCAATCAAATTTACTTTCAAATTTACTCAGGATTCAAAGCGGAGTCGGAGTCGTTTGATTCCGAAGTCAAAGTAAAGATGGTGCATGCTTTGACTACGAAACCAATCGACTACGAGTCGCTATTACCCCGGAGGCTGTAGTAAGCATTTTGGCTGTACCGTCCTAACTGAAATTTAGTAGACTGGCAGTAACTGTGTAGAAATGAAATCATATCTACTTATGAATGTCAGAATAGCTGAACAAGAAATTAGCATTTTAGAGAAATAACTGAAAATATTTTCAGTTAAAGTTATCAGTTACAGTTAAGTTAACTTAACTGTAACTGAACTGATTAAATTTTGGCGAAATTAACTGATAACTGAACTGATGTAATCTTCAGGTAATCAGTTAACTGATTAACTGAACTGATTAGGATTTCAATAACTGAAAACATCCCTAGATTGAGTTTAAGTTAAATTAATAATCACATAATTTAGTTTATTAGTGAAGTTCACATTGCATAGGTTATGTTTGACTGCTGATATTACTGCTTTACAGTGGTTAGCTATGCATAGGCATAAACAGGCAGCAATTTTATGCAAATTTTTTGGAGTTCTCATCCATGGCCACG
>JASANF010016069.1:0-25742 GCA_030248245.1 Trissonchulus sp. WLG1_4
TATTGCATATATTGCATAACTTATATTGCATAATAAAAATGTACATATATATACTAGAGTTAACTAGCGCTAGCGCCTTCCCGTTTAGGTAGAATTCATCTGCATAGATGGAGCGCTGCCTCTAGGGTAAGCGTAGCACATACCGTTCTGCCATACAGTTTTTACCACCGGTCCGCGTAATACAACAGCCGTCGCTGTCGACGATAAGTGGCTGATTTCGGCGTTTTGCGCACTCGCATCCGACCACGTAGGAGAGCTGCAGCTGGATAGTACAGCTGCTCCGGCGTTCCCTTATGCACACGAGCGATACGCGTCGCGTTAGGGTAGTAGGGCGGCTGCAGCGGAGGGTGACGAATGGATTTCGACGGGGCAGGTCCACCCTTGACATCTAGGAATGGAGGCGCAGGTTGTCCATCGACGTAGCTGTGGACGGCGTTCTCCATGCACTCCTTCACTACCAAACGCACTGGAGGCTGATGGTAAAATTTTTCTCAGGCCAACATGTAGGCCGTTATCTTTGTGTCTCAGATAACGGTCGATCGTGACCTTAACGACCGTACCAGCTGCTTGACGACCTTTAGTGCTGCGTATATACGCCGCAAGGTCGTAACGCTCGTGAAAAATGCAGCGGTCATGATGGAACCAGTGCTCCCCTGTCGGTAGGGTGAAGTCATACCCTTTATGTGGGAGTTCGATCAGGTTGCCATCTGGGCCCCGATACTTCCACATAAATGACAGCTCCATACGGTACGTGAAAAATGGAGCACCGTAGTGGGCGAGCGGCCAGCCTACTGAAGGCTGCAAGTAGTGGTAGGCGTATGCGTCGCGCAGTCCCCTGAGCATGGCCTCAATAGTTCGCATTTCGCCCAGTTGGAAACCAAACAGATCCCGCCATTGATCGGGCTGGAATAGATGCAGGTATAGCATCAGCTTTGGGATGAGCTTGGCGGTTAGACAAGCTCGAGCCACCCGTAGAGAAGGTGAAGTCACCTCCAGCCGAAGGGGATAGAAAGGGACCCCGTCTTCCTCGAATTCTGGAAAGATCCACGTAACTCGATAGTACTGGGTAGGGTCCCAGGGCGAACATTGAGCCACTTAGCCTCTCCGTGACCCACACGCTCTAACACCACTTCCTCCTGAGCCACCAACCACTGTCACATCGTTGCAGCTAGGTAGGGAGCACAGTCGACCAACAAGCTAGTGCCAGGTATATCCGTGACGGTGACAGCTTCCTCCGAGAGCCAGTGCAAAAACTCGCGCCTATGCTCACGCAAAGAAGGATGGAGACGGTCCGGCCGCACAGGGCTCGTGACTGGGAACTCGACTATATGCCATTCCCTGTTGGCGGTGTAGTCCCGTTAGAGGCAAGACGGTCGGTCGGTTGGGATATTTTGGCGGACTGAGTCCGGTGCCAACTCAGAAGGGTCAAACCGACGCCATCGAGGCTCAACTTGACTACTCTCTACAACGGGATTATGGAGCAGCCGAATCTGTTTGCACATAACCAGGCGCTCCCGGAACCGCTTGTTTCTCAACATAGGTTCTAACTACCCTACATAGGCTCTGTTGCTGAGCGGAGGAAGTTGTCCCTCCCGTCTAAGTCGGCGACCAAGGTGAGTCTGCCACCAGGGAATGCTCTGCAAAGAGCGTTCGCCGGGTGTTTCATCAGTCCCCGAGGTGGCCGGCCTATGAACCGGATGGTCCTGCGCTAGGGGAACGGGTGCCTCTGGGAACGCTGCTGCCGCTACTATAGGAGCATCGTCGGCAAAGACACCACCTGCAAGACCTGCTGCATGGGCCATCGGTTGGGGCGGTTGTTGTGGCACCCCTTGACCCAATGCCTGGACCTGTTGACGAATCGGCCCCATCTGGACGTCACCCTTATTGTGGAGTATGCGGGCTATTGTCTCGTCGTTTTCTTCTAGCTCCGCTTCGAGTTTGGTTCGGCGCGCCACCGCACGCTGTTGAAGGGCCACATTGAGGGCCTGATGGGCGTCCCGAATTTCATCCGCTGTAAGGCGCTGGTACGCCATGGGCCGACCTAAAAGTTCGGTGTCAATAGACAGGTGCATATTGCTGATATAGTAGGGAATTATATACAGCTCCCATTCCCGAGGATGAGGCAGCCGCGGTCACCTTGTCTTCGACGGGCAAGTCGTCCTGCCAAAGACAATAGATTTGCCACACAACGTGCTCCCCACTTAGCTCACGGCGATGCCATTCGGCGTATGTACTGTACTGGTGAACAACGGCAAACGGTGGGCCAATCAGATAGATAACTTATTCACCCGAGGTAGGTTGAGGGACCTCAACCAGTGGAGGGGCGGGGGTAATTCGATGAATTCGTGCAACTCATGCCCCGCTTGTAGTTGTGGGTTCGGGGAAGAAGGGGTAGGTGGTGGGGGAGTCGGTTGAGCCGTACATACGGTAGGAACCCCTTCAGTAGGCTGTTCTCGCCTACGCTTTGGTTTGCACCAATACCACTTGTCTAGGCTTGTCCCCTCTCGATAACCTCCCACAGGTTCTTTTTCTCTAGCTATCGGTTCTCCCACCTCCATAGGTTCGGGCGCCGGTGTAAGCTCCCGGGGCAATTCTAGAGGCGGTAGGCTGGGAGCACGAGGCGGCCTATACATAGGTTGTATCGCGCCGGCAACGGGCGAAGACAACCTGTCGGGTCGCGAAGTGAAGTCTGCAGCCACCGGCTGTCCGGCCATCACCACTTTCACTATCTGGACTTCGTTTTCCTCTTCCGAACTTCGGACTCAATGACATGCAGTGGTGGGGCACGGGACGTGGACGGTTTTGCCGCAAACTTCGCCACGCGACTGTTTTTTAGCCGTCCGGCTCGGTCAACCACAACCGTTGGCCGTACCCGTTCCGTGACCGGGTCCACTTCCATAGGCTCGAATGACACCGTCGGTGCGGCAGGGATTTTGGCTTTCCCAGCAACCGCAGTTGCTCCTCCGGAATTTCCGGAACCGGCAGGTGCGGGAGTGGACGCATCGATTGCCGAAACATCGTTGCTTGGCGCGCGCGTCTGCTCAATAGTTTTAGGCGATGCGCGGAGTCGAATTTTGATCGAGACGTCCAAACCCGTTCCCGAGGTTCACCTAAGCCCTGCAAGCGAGCTCGGATACACCCGCGGATAGTCTCCCTAAGGTCCTCAGGGAGAGAGACACGGTCGAGGCTGGTCAGAGCCGTCCCCCAGGTTTTGTGCCTCTGTTTGACAGGTTGTCATCTGATAGATTGAAGAAGTTGGTCACGCCGGCGGAAATGGGCTTCCTCCTCATGAGGTCGGGTATAGCGAGACAGACCAGTAACGTGACGCAATCCGGGGATAGGGCCCAGACGCATATGTCGAGCGTCTCGAATAGTGTCCGCAGTATTGGACCACTGCCCGAATGCGATTGTCACGTTACTGATCTGGACCGCCTCCCAGAACAGGTCTTCGCCTGCTGCCATATATAACCGCCGCGTGAGCTCTTGTAGGGTTGTCAGATTGTCGATAGCATAGACGAACAAAATTGGTGTAGGCAAAGGGGGCAGACCCTGCACAGCCTCCACACCTGCCTCCCTGAGCTCCGGTTTGGCGACTCCAGAGCGAACCGCAAGGCGGTTTCGTGCAAACTAATGTTGCACACCGCGTAGCCGCCCCATTCCCGGTCGTCGTGTTCGGGGATTCCGTATGCTCTTACAGATTGCACCCGATTTACTCGACGACATAGGAATGAAACGTTACGCCATACCTCCGTGAGCTCTACCATGCAGTCCTCAAACCCGGGTAGTCCAAGCCATTTGGCCAGGCGTTAAGCGTCGTTGTGAGCTCCGACCGCGATGTAGAGGACGTTCTGCTCCGGGTTGAAGAGCTCGCGAAGAGTCGTCATCAGGATGTCGTAGTCGGTCAGGGCGTGGAGCATGTACGCGACCATGATAACGAAGCGCCGGACAGGTTGACTAGTTGAGCCGGGCACTGGACCTGCGATCCTGGATGGTGGAGACTGACTCGTCCTGCAACTGACCAAAAGGCGCGGCAGACCCTCGCAATCAAAACAAACATAGCCGCTTTGCATAATAGCACGAATTTCGTCTAAACTATTGATCAGTTTGAACAGGTTGTCAATTAGAGTCACATTTCGCTGCCTAGCAATTCTACGCAAATGCGAAATCAAATTCAGATGGTTTGTCCAAAAATGCCTAGTATCAGCAAAAGCAGCGTCTACCACCAAACTCATCTGTTCCCAAGTGCGCCGGTCGTGCTCGTCCGTGATGGTTTGGATGGCGCTGAACCTTTAGCGTACTTTTAGCTCCTCTCGCGTGGTTGCCAAGAGGCTGGAACCCGTGGTGCACTAACAGAGAGGCGATCTGAGGGAGGAACACTTTTCCCCATGTAGCGACGCTGTCGCTCACGCCTCCTCCTTCTAGCCAGACGACGACGAGTTAGCTTACCCCGCTCCCCTGGGGAGAGATCCTCATCACTATCGCTATTTGAGGCGATGTCGTCGTCACTATAGTACGACTCATGGACAACTGGGGGAGGGGATTTACCCTTCCGAGATTCAGGTTCGGAATCTGAGTCCCTGTTTCACAAGGACATCTTGGCAAACTTTTTAGTCCGTCGAGTAGATCAAATAATTCAAATAATTAAGTTAATGCACCTCTGAAATGAGAAAAGAAAAACATGTATATAATGAAAATTATTACTGAGAAATATTGAACAATTTTTGCTGAACAAGCACATAACAAAAATAACATGTATTTGTGTTGGCACAAGGGTTCTGAATTTGATCGAAACGCGCGTTTCGAACAAAATTCCCCCTAGCCAACACACAAAACAAGGTGTTAGTTGGCATTCGGAGAGGAAACGGAGCCTTTGTTTCCTTCCGAAGTACCATCGTGCATAGGAATTTGTGCTAATAGGTCAGAAGAAGCGTCGGAATAGCTGGAAAAGTTAGGACGGGAGGGTGAGGGTGCTGGGGTAGGGGTTTGTGCCGGTGCTGGAGTAGGTGCAGTGCGATCCCCAAGTTTTGGCCGATGGTCTGGCTCTCCATCAGGTAGTGCAACTTTCTTTAAACGATTTACATAAACTGTTTATGTGCAATCTTTAGCATTCTTTTGGATCGGAACTATATCTACATTCTGATTATCATGCACCTTAACTATTCTATACGCTCCATTGTACATAGGTGCCAATTTTGGTGATTTGCCTAGGCCGACCGGTACCCCTTCGATATTTTTATATACCACATCACCCACAGCATAAAATTGTGGTTTGACCTTTTTATCATAGCGCTGTTTTCGCTTTTTGATTGCATCCTCCATACAGATTTTGGCCATGTCCCACGAATTTTCGAGTATATCTATGAGTTCAGATCTATAGTTTTCGACTGACGTGGGTTCACCACCAAAATCTGAGTCGCAAAGGCCAATCGGTAAGATTGGATCCCGTCCATGCATTAAGAAAAATGGCGTCTCGTGTAGCGTATCATGTAACGAAGCTCTATAGGTAAAAACTATCCAAGGTAGTATCAGATCCCAATTGCGCTGCGCCGGTTCTACATACTTTTTAAGGAGTTCGCGTATGGTTCCGCAAACCCGCTCTGCCGTACCGTTAGATTGAGGATGGTACGCAGCCGTCTGAAATTTGGTAGAACCACAGACGCTGTATATATTTTGCATGAGACCTGATAGAAAATTTGTGCCTTGATCGGTGACAATTTCGCGCGGAACCCCGTGTCGGGCTACTACAGATATAAAAAAATGCTGCGCTATGGTAGTCGCGGTTTCATTACGTAGCGGAATAACTTTTACCCATCGCGTAAAATAATCTACCACTATTAAAGCGCACCTTGTAAAATGGATAATATGCATAAAAATTCGCTGAAATGGCGCTGTAACTGGTTGAAATTCGCCTAATGGTGCTTGCGGAGAACGAGGACCTATAGTACATAATGCACACGTAGGGCACTTCATTATATACTGGCGGACATCTCTATCTAGACCAAACCAGAAAACTGATGTAGCTAGTAGAAAGTAGGCTTTGGAATATGATTGATGACCGCCACCATACATAAAACTATGCATATACTTGAAAATTTCTTTCCGGAATCGAACCGGTACGACTATAAGCTTATGCGCAAGCGCTCTACGTTTTCCGTATAGATCTACGTGCCATCTATACAGTACCATATCTTCGTATACGTAAACCGATGGAACCGATTTTGAATTTTCGACAGCTTGAATTAGGTGTGCTGTTTCTAGGTCCGTACGTAACTCCTCGTGCCATGTATCTAGGCTCTTATGTAGATGTTCTAAGATGTTACTTTGGATAGTACATGCTGGTGGAAACATGTTTTCAGTACCGTCAACTTCCTTTGGTTCCGTAGGACCAAGAGAAGTAAGTTTCGAATGTGTCCGACTGCCTGAAAATTCTTGAAGTGCTAGAGCCTATCTCGCCAGACGTCCACTACCTAAAGCTCGAGGATTGCCCAATAGTACCTTTAGCGCTTCATGATCGGTAACTAGAGTGAATTCGGCGTTGGCCAGGTAGTGACGGAAATAGCGACAAGCCCATACTACCGCGCTGCCGTCAAGATCTGTAACTGAATAGCGCGTTTCTGCTTAGATAGGCTACGACTCGCGTATGCGACTGCTCGCCGCTGATCTCCGTACTCCTGTTCCAATACCGCACCTAGACCTGAATAGCTAGCATCGGTACATAGGACAAATCTGCGTACCCAGTCTGGGAAGGCTAGTACTGGAGCTTCGGTTAAAAGTTCGCACAATTTTTAAAACGCCCGTTCGCAACTTTCCGACCATTCAAAACGAGTATCTTTTTCAACAACTTGTTTAGAGGTGCCGCTACCGCGCTGAAATTTTTAACAAAGCGCCGGTAGTAATTTGCAAGTCCGAGAAAAGAACGTAATTGTGAAACATTCGCAGGAGTCGGGAACTTGCTAACTGTTTCTACTTTCTTAGGATCAACAGCTATGCCGTTTTCTGATAGTATATGCCCTAGGTATTCTACCTTTTTGCGACCGAACATACACTTTTTCAACTTTAGGCGTAGACCATTGGCAATTAAGCGCTGAAAAAATAGCTCAAGCATACGTAAATGATGTTCCTCATCGGGAGAGGGTACCGAAACATCGTCTATATACACTGGGCACTCAGTTGTTATACTTTTCATGATTCTTTGGAAAGTCGCTGGAGCATTTGTTAAGCCAAAAGGCATAAAATTCATTTGAAACAGGCCCATGTGTGATATAAATGCGGTTTTCTCCCGATGCGGAGGATACATTTCTACTTGCCAATAACCTGGGGCTAGGTCTAAGGTTGAAAAAAGTTTGCCGTCTTTTAGTGAATCTAAAATTTCGTCAATTTTGGGAAGGGGGTAGCGATCTTTTTTGGTGATTTCGTTTAGACGACGGTAGTCTATAAGAAAACGTGTAGTACCGTCCTTTTTGGCAACTAGCATACACGGTGATGACCAAGGGCTGTTAGAAGGCTCGCAAACTCCAGAATCTAGCATAGATTTTATATGCTTTTCAATTTCGGTTTTATCCTTGGCGTTTGCGCGAAAAGGGGGGAGATTACGGGACCCGACCCCTCTGTATTGATAACATGATACCCCGTTTTACACCGACCTATATTTCCTGGGCTTGCGAAGACCTTTTTGTACTTAATCACGAGTTGAATTAAGCACTCCTTTGCCTTAGGGGATAGATCTGTTTGATCTAGAGCCAACCCCTCTATCAGTTCTTGGTCAGTTATATACGGTGTAGCCATTTTTGATGGAATTTTGACTGATTGAGAGACCGCTGAACCTCCTTCAAATTTATCTACATACGTATATGGGTTCTCGCATGCAAAATTATATACCTCAGTATTTGACGCTCGCATCATTATATAAGTACGTAGGTAAATTTTCGGTAGAAATTTTTGAGCTAGAGCTGGGCGATTGCTGCAAATTTTGCATAGTTTGCGTAATCCGATCGCAGGCTCGGACTGAAGGCGTCCAAATTTCAGCTTCGCCTGAAAGTTTTTGCCGTACGTGGGCTAATACGTACATATTATCGGTCATTTGGCATTCGCTGCAATCTGGTTCGCAAAACACAACTATTCCATCCACTAGTTTGGGTTGAACCGTTTGAGCCGTCGCTATTTCACAATTATTCTTTAGGGTTATCGGTAGTTCTGACGTATGATATATACGTACCCGTGAGACTTGCGCCGTAGTATATAATAGACCCGGGGATACATGAACACCATACTTTTCGATTAGTTCCGGTTTACCCTCTACGAGAACTGTTTCGGGTATATAATTTTTACTAGCCGGTGACTGTGGGCACGCACTAGCGTAAGTGACGTCGCCCTTCAGCTGTTCGTGCGTCACAACGCTCACGAAACAGGCTGCAGGTTCGAAAATGTCGACCGATCTTTCCCGTTTTTGAAGTTTTACGGGTATATAATGCTCAGCTAACGGAGAGAGTTCCACATCCTCCGTCAGAATTACCGACATTCTCTTTGGCAATTTATCTTTCAGAACAGTATATATAGTACTGTATATAGTTTTCAAATCAGAAGGTGATAGCATATTGGCATTACCAAACGGACCAGAAACTGCATGTGTGCATAAGTGCAAGTGCCAGTCGTGCCTACCCAAAAAGTCGAGACCAAGAATGAGATCATAAGGACAACTCTGTGTCACCTGGCACTCGTACTCATGCACATACATGATGGTAACGAAGCTTTGTCTTTTTGGACAAACGTTCGTCTTTTTGGACCGAGCTTCGTCTTTTAGGACAAACCTTGGTCCTTTTGGACGAAGCTTCGTCTTTTTCTGTTAACGAACGTTCGTTACCAGTAACGAATTGGAAACTTTTTTTTGCAATGCACTGTAGTTACGAAATTGTAATTTGCCTTTCACTGCTGCTATACAGGGCATCTTTTGGTTATTTGCCGTCACCGCTTCCGGTGCTATAGGTGCTCTTTCAGGAGTGAAATGACGCTTTTGTTTTAGCGCCTCGTATAATTGACCAGACATAATAGACATAGTTGCACCCGTATCAAGCAAGGCAAAACACGCAAGACCCGCTAACTGTACAGCAATGACGCAGTTTAGCGATGGAAAAGCGCGTTTGAGAACCTACATAATACGTAACGTCGTTACTCAGTTCTTGTCTCTTGACGTAGCTTTGACCGTATTTCAGAAGCAAATGCAGGCAATTCAGGGAAATGTTGATCTGGGGATTCCTCATGATTTACTAGTTGGACCTTTTTTCCCCTTTTTCTTTTTCGCCTTTTTCTTTTTCCCTTTTTGAAGGGAGGGTCGCCCCTCCATGCCCGCTTTTTCACCCGACTGTTGGCGATTACTGGATTGATTTTCCTTTCCAGTGGGGACTAGGGTATGTGCATAACACACCTTGGACGCACCCTTTCTGAGACGTTCCGCCGGCATCGGCGGATTTTTCCCTTTGGGTTCGCCCTTGGTTCCTTGCCCATTCTTTGCTTCCCGTCGAACCTGCGCATCGTTACGTATATGCGTACTATGAAAATCAGAATTTGTCGTCGATTTTTGGCTTAGCTCTACCAATTTTTGAAGTTGGAACTTCCCCTTTTTGTGCCTTTTGCGTTTCTCAGGCTTCTCACGCTGTGCGTTTGCTTCCGAAATTTTGCAAATTTTCTGCAATTCGTCAGAATTTGTATCACTCAAAACTGTAAAACTCACTACAGTTGGAATTTCAGAATTCGAAATTGATTTTGAATTTGCTGAGAAACTTTTGCGAAACACCTTCGCAGGCGGCTTGGGTGAGTGTCTGGCCGCATCCTGCGCTCCACATAAATCGGATCCATTAATGCTCGCGGCTATTATAACGGCCATTTTTCGCCTAACTGTTGCACTAATAAAATAGATTCTAACTACACACGTTTCTGAGCAATAAGCCTCGAAACGTCCGGGGAAAAAAACCATATGCGGGAAAAAAAACCCTAATGCGGGGAAAAAATCCCTACCACGTTTTTCGGCTGTTCTATTACCAGTGAGTATAAACTCTATTCCATCGTGTTCTACAACTCTTAGGCTGCAGTATGGACTAAAAAAACCGTTTCTCCGACACCCATGTGACTCACAATAAATCTTCAAAGATTGACCCTTTTTGGCCGAAATGACTTCTGCCCAAATATGTATTTTTTTAGTATTTAAATGCATTAAAAATAGATTTTTGCACTTAGAAACGGTGGCCAACCACCGCCCGCGTCTACCATTCTTGGATTTAGGTGGTACGTAGCAGCTAAAGTCTAAATAGTCCAAAAAATGCCAAATTTTGGTGAAACATCACCAAAACAGGTTTCGTACAGGGGGTGTCAGGGTATGGGCCAAAACGACAAAAAACGCCGAATAAACGGTTTCAATGAAGTCTACACACGTTCTTACCCCAGATCAGTCAACTTTTGTATCAACAATGGGTGAGTTTAGCAAAAAAATGTCGCCAAACAAAATAGGGTTTTTTTCCCCGCAATAGGGTTTTTTTCCCGCACAAACTTTGAACTGTCACAGGGGAACCACAACGTTTATCACTGTTTTTGAGCTTCAGAAGTATAGAGGAAAGGTAACTCTCTTGAAAAGTGCAAACAACGTTGGCCAAAAGTGGTTTTGTAAAAAATTATTACAAGTCAAAAATTTTGAAAATTTTGTCACTTTGGAATTTTTCAACATGCAAAATTTTGAAATTTTATAAAAAATGCTACAGACCTCAAAACTGCACAGAAATTGGTGTGGTATAGTCAGATGGGGTAAAAAAAATACAAAATATGAGTACACGGTTTTTTTGCTTTCCTGGATTAAGTTTCTCGGGCAAACTTTTTTCCGACATTACCTCGCAGAGTTGCTCTACAAAAACACATATTAAACTTTTCTCTCTGCATTACTAATTTTATGTAAAACGAAAAATAAACGTATTTTTTTACCCCCATTTTGGGGGAAAACTACGGTCGTGGGGAAAGAAAATACGGGTCGATTCTGACTCATCCAAGGAACGCAGACCAAAATGCTTCAACCGTTATGAAACTCAACTCGAAATTACTCATTTGTTTAATTAAACACGCACATAAAAGAAAAGGATACTGAAATTAAAACCCCAAGAACACCACAACTACTTTTTACACTACACTCTTTTTGAAAATTTTTTTTCAAAATTTTTTCCGTTTACGTACTATTTTTTTGCGGTAAACTGAATCATTTGACGTAAAAATTGTACCGCGGAACGCAAAAATTTGTGGTGACGCCCTGCTTGATTGTTTTTGCATACTTAAGGTAGCGCTCAGCAACAAATCTCATGTTTGGCGCTCAGCTCATGCAATAAATAGCAATACCATTTTAATTGTATATCAAAGAGACATCAAAAAAACCTATTTACAAAACAGTTCAGCACTTTAATGTGAATGTGTCAAATTTTATTGCCATGTCGAATTTCCTATTCACACTAATTTTGTTTTTGACCTAGCTCAGCGAAACTTTAACCGATTTTGATGATCTTGGTATCAATAGAAAGATCTCTCAAAAATCTAGACGTGATTGATCTTCGATTTTTCATTTTTATTTTTGATTTTGCAAAAAATCGATTTTTCAAAAATCAGTCGTGTTTGAGCGACTACAAAAAGTGCTGCGGGCCAAAATTTGAAAATCGAAAAACTTTCACGTCTGCATTTATATTCTTTCTTTCATTGTGCAAATTTTCAGCTCAATTGCAAACGGCAGCTGGAACCCAGGTCCAAAAAAAGTAGTCGATTTCGATACGCAAAAATGTAAGGTTCGCCCACACGTTTCACTTTTTCAAAAATTAGACCTTTCCTAGGACTGCATATTTCCGTTGAAAAAGTTACAAAAAGCCATACTCAATTTTTTAAGAAATTAAATCAAAAAATTGACATTTTCGAAGACTTATCAGCTTTGTAGGTTTTTCATTTTGGATTTGCTATTTTCACGGCTAAATAACTCAGCATAACTTCAACGTATTCTTGAATTTAATACATCAATTTAAAGCTAAGAAACCGCATATTTCAATGATATGAGTAATCATTTTATATGGAAACAAAAAATTTTTTGCTACTGCTACAAAATTGTCCAAAAAATTTAAAAAAAAATTTTATCACAATATGCACATCAAATGAAAGCTATTTTCATTTTGAACAACTTTCCTTCGAGATCTTATGGTCAAAAATGCCGCTGAAAAAAATTAAACGCCAAAGTCGGTTCCCCTGAGCGCCACCTTAAGGGGGCGCTCCGGGAATCGGGGGTTACATCGAAAATTGGCAAAATAATTGGCAAATGTCAAACCTTATTATACAAATTTGTACTATGGCACAAAAGAACACTGGAAGTAAAATTTGAAATCACGTGATCATGTTACGTGACTCCCAGAGCACCAAACGTGAGTGAATTTTCGGCAAACGATAACTCTGCTTATACTTTGCGTATAGTCACACTTTCTATACCAAAATTTAGCTTATGTGCTTTTCTAGTTGAACATTAGTTTTTAACATTTATGTCAGGTTTGAATAAAAAATGTCATTATGTGTTTTCGAAGTCGAACTCTGAGCAATAAAATTCATATAAAAAAGTTTCTAAGCTTTATTTTAAAAAACTAAAAAATTGTTCAACTGCGCAGAGCTTAAGGCTATAATTGTGCAAAATTTTGTTTGAAAATATCTTACCAGCATTTTATAATCGAATGCCGAAAAATTGGTTTTGTATTCACACAGCCTATATTTGAGTCTGCTGTTTCTGAAAATGGTTTCTTGCGCAATTTTTTTGCACAGAACGCAATAAAATCGTTTTAATTTTTCGTTACGACTAATAAAATCTACGTATCGTCTGTTTGCAAAACCTCAAAAAGCGTTGATGCACTGGCTTACTTGCTGAATTTGTGTAAAAGTCGAATAAAATCAGTAAATTGTCCAATTTTTTCCAAATTTTTTGCTACGGAGATATGCGCGTCAAAACATCATAAATAGTATTTTGGACAACTTTTCTTCAAGAATGATTGGTCATTTTGGCTGTTTTTAAAAAATACGGCCCAAATCCTTGATTCCCGGAGCGCCCCCTTAAGGTGGCGCTCTGAATAACCGACTTTGGGCGATAAACATTTTCACGTAAGTTTTTGTTAATAAACTCAAGAAGAAAAGTTGTTGCAAATTAAATTAGCTTTCATTTGATGTATATAACGTCCAATTTGGTTCAACTTGAAATTTTAACCTATTTTTCAATGGGAAAAAATCTTCAAATCGATATACCAAAAAATTCTATATGGCTTTTGGGACTTTTTGAAACAGTTTTTTGTAGCTAATTGATAGTTGCAACTTTTCAAAAAGTCGTTTGTGTAGGCAAACCTTTCTAAAAAAAATTCCAAAATACGTTGACCAATATTGACAAAAATGCACTATTTTTCAAACTAATTTTTCGTTAGCTACTTTTTGGCTTCTGAAACTTTTCTCAACGGATTTTAGTACAGAAAAATTAGCTCTATTTTTTGGAAAATACGTATGTGTAGGCAAACTTCAGGTTTCTGAAAATGGGCTATAGCGTACATTTTTTTTAAAATTACTGTCAGCTGCGAAAACCGACCCGCTTGAAACTTTGCACACTGTTAGAGCAGACGTATATGGAGGTGCCGAACTTCTTGAATTGTAATTATTATGATTTGGCTCAATATGATAGGCTTTTTAAAACGTCACTTTTGATAGAAATTAAAATAACTAAAAATTTGTCGCCGGTAACGAAAATTCGACAAAAATGGCACCTCGGCAAGATAATTGTCTTTAATTTAAGCTATAGATTGTTAAATTTGGTTGAGGCACCATTGAGCTACGTCATTTCAAAAATCAGTCAAATTTTTCAAAATTTTAATTTTGATGCAGTCATAAAATTTGCTAAAATGTTCCGAGACTCATAAAACTTTGCAAAAATGCTTGCCTGGTGTTCATCTTGATTAAGCTTAAGCAAAAAAGTTCGTATCAGCAAGAAACAAAAAATATAGCAATTTGAATTAGTGGAAGTTACTCAGAGCGCCCCCTTAAGGGGGCGCTCCGGGAATCAAGGATTTGGGCCGTATTTTTTAGAAACAGCCAAAATGACCTATCATTCTTGAAGGAAAGTTGCCCAAAATACTATTTCTGATGTTTTGACGTGCATATCTTCATAGCTAAAAATTTGGAAAAAATTGGACAATTTACTGATTTTATTCAACATTTACACAAATTCAGCAAGTAAGCCAGTGCATCAACGCTTTTTGAGGTTTTGCAAACAGACGATACGTAGATTTTATTAGTCGTAATGAAAAATTAAAACAATTTTATTGCGTTCTGTGCAAAAAAAATCGCACAAGAAACCATTTTCAGAAGCAGCAGACTCAAATATAGTCTGTGTGAATACAAAACCAATTTTTCGGCATTCGATTATAAAATGCTGGTAAGATATTTTTCTACAAAATTTTACACAATTATAGCCTTATAGCTCTGCGCAGTTGAACAACTTTTTAGTTTTTTTAAAATAAAGCTTAGAAAGTTTTTTATATAAATTTTATTGCTCAGAGTTCGACTTCGAAAACACATAATGACATTTTTTATCCAAACCTGACATAATTGTTAAAAACCAAAATAATGTTCAACTAGAGAAGCGCACAAGCTACATTTTGGTATATAAAGTGTGACTATACGCAAAGTATAAGCAGAGTTATCGTTTGCCGAAAATTCACTCACGTTTGGTGCTCTGGGAGTCACGTGACATGATCACGTGATTTGAAATTTTGCCTCTAGTGTTTTTTTGTGCCATAGTACATATATGTATAGTAAAGTTTGACATTTGCCAATTTTTTTGCCAGTTTTCGATGTAACCCCCGATTCCCGGAGCGCCCCCTTAAATGTAGTCTTAAATTAGTTAAAATTCCCTTCATTGCTGTCAATTTCCGCTGCGGCAAAACGCAGCTTCCCGCAAGCAAAACGCAATGTCTGAACAGACGCAGCGTTTTTAGTGCGGAATGCCTGCGTCTTGAATTTACCGCAGCGTTTTAAACGCCAGACTGCAATTCGACCTGCGATTTCATTGCGTTTTGATGCTACGTTTGTGTTGGTTTTGTCATTTTTTTGAAACAGTGAAGACGCAGCAAACTGACCTGCGAGACGCACTAAGTCTGCAAAGCTTGTTCAGACGGTGCGTTTCGCTTGCGACACCCTGCGGCTTGCGTTTTGCGTCAAAATCGCAGCGGCAAAATCGCAGCGTGTGAATCGGCCTTTAGCAGTCGGTGGTCGTAGTACACTTGGAGGCCGTAGCACTTTCCTGTGCTTACTTTTTCTTTAAGCAAATGAAGTTGTTTTGGTTTAAAAACACAACATGAAGGCAAAAAATATCCGTATTTTTTCCCACAAATCGACCAAAAATGGGGGTAAAAAAAATATGGCTCCCGTAGGTGCCAACCAGTACCAATAGAGAAGAACCATTCACAGTTTGCAAGAAGGGTAGTTGACTATGCCATATGCGCAGCTATCTAGTGTCGGAAAACAGCTAGACCACGCGATAAGAGAAGCTTGTGAAAATTTTGTTGGCTCTTGTAAAATGAGCCATATTTTGGGTGCATGATTTCGTCAGCTTCGTATTATAAGCTAAGGACAGATCATGACTAGGTAATACGTTAATGTAGAACTAGTAGTGCTTCCTTTGTATGTATTCAACAGGCATATACCTGTTGAGGTTTTTCTTGGAGGTGGGTGTATTTTTTTTACCCCATGTTTTAGATCGTATTTTTTTACCCCCTCTGACTATAATTAAGTTTGGGCTGCGCTTTCCACCTACGTACTCAAAGAGGTCCTATGTCGTAAGGTTCGGCCAGGAAGCACTAGGGTTTTTTCCCCGCAAAACGCGTAGGGTTTTTTTCCCGCACCACTATATGGGCGAAGAAAACACATTTACAGTTTGCACAGAAAAATATAATTTTGCACACTAAAATTAAAATTTTGCACAAGTATGCACACAAAAATTTTTGAAAAAAAAACCCTGCCTAAGCCCCATACTAAGCCTAAGCCCAAGCCTAAATTGAGGCCTAGGTTGAATTTGGTCAAAAATTAGACGTTTCTTGTGAATTTGGCCAATTTTTCGGAAGGAACAGGGTCAATGTGCCTTTGTTTTAATGCCAAAAAATTGTTAAGCCCGGTTCACACTGACGCTTCAGTTTTAAGTTTTAAGGTTTCAAGGTTTTAAGGTTTTAAGGTTTTTAGTTTTAAGAATTGTGTTCACACTGCAGTTTTAAGTTTTAAGGTTTTAAGTTTTAACGTTTTAAGGTTTTAAGGTTTTAACAAAAAGCGTTCACACTAGAAGCAGCAGTTTTAACGTTTTAAGGTTTCAAGTTTTAAGGTTTTAAGGTTTTAAGGTTTGCTGCTATTCACACTGGAGTTTTAAGTTTTAAGTTTGAGCTAACGTTTTGAAAGGAGTAATTTTTGTTAAAACGCACAGGATGTGTTAAAAACTCGGTACCGGGAGTCACCTTTCTTGATTTGAAAATGTTAGTACCCACACTAATGTGCCACCTCCGACTTTCCTCAAAAAATCAAAACTGGCCGAGTGACCTTGGGTGAGTTCTGTCAGACCTTCCCCTCCAATCAAGACGTTAAAGGGCTATTTCGGTCGCAACATAGGATTAGCTAGAATAGGGATGAGTGCAATACTCTTCCCTATTACAGAATATGTACTCTTGGTGCTGTACATATGTCGCCAAAAGAATTCAATGAGCTGTTAGGTGAGCGTGATCAAAACCTTGTGAAGTAAAGATATATAATAATATGTTGCAATTATTTTGCATTTCATTTGCGTTTACATAGGTTAGATTGATCATCATCTTAAAGCTAACGCTAAAGGTAAAGACAGTACAGATAGACAGACACCCAAAGCTTTTGAAACCAATGAACATTTCAAACCCTCTATGACGTTGGCTTTGTTCGACGCTCCGTTAATACGTACATGCTATGCAGCTGCTAGCGTTCCCGCCGAACAGTCAAACTAAAATTCATGCCAAAAACCCGTAGAGAAACTGTAGCTGAACTCACAAAACATGACTTGGCACGAAAAAGGTGCCGCTGACTTGCAAACTGTTCATAATAGTGATAAACATAGCGCAGTCAAACCAGCTGATCAGTTTGACCACTAGAAGTGAGCACGTGACGCGTACACCACGTCTGTGATTGGCTGTTTCTTAAAACTGGTTTTAAGAGATAAAATATATTTATCTCCAGTTTTAAGGTTTTAAGGAGCTTAAAACCTTAAAACTGTGGACGGCAGTGTGAATGCTCTGCCTTAAAACCTTAAAACCCTAAAACCTTAAAACTTAAAACCTAAAAACCTTAAAACTGCAGTGTGAACGCTCCACCTTAAAACCTTAAAACTTTAAAACCTTAAAACCTTAAAACTAAAAACCTTAAAACTGCAGTGTGAATACTACTCTTAAAACTTAAAACCTTAAAACCTTAAAACCGCAGTTTTAAGGCTCAGTGTGAACCGGGCTTTAAGCATTATTCCGACTCCATTTACACACGTTTTACAACGGAGAAAACGGGTTTCCGAAAAAAATTGCGAAAACGTCCCTCACTGAGGGTTCAGATTTCGGGGGGGTGGGCGTGGGGTCATATCTCAGGAAAATCTAAAAAAATGAAACGGGTTCTTGAAGCAAAAATGCGGATCAAGTGCAGTTGGGGGGGGAAAAATAGTGGACCTATTTTTTGGAGTAGAGCACCTTGGGGGAAGCATTTTTTGTAATAGAACCCCTATCCACAAATTTGGATTTTCTGAGCTATGACCCCTTGAAAATTGCATTTTCAGTGTTTTTGGACGTGAACGTAGGCCAAAGTTCGAAGCCAAAATTGGCTATAATCTTTGTTTTTGGATAGTTTTGAGTGCTTTATGATGTTTTAAGGCATCGTCTAGGCTTAGTTGGCAGGATTCTCTAGGCTAAGCTGGAAGGATTTTTTCTGAAAATTTCGATTTTTTATTGCCTAAGCCTGAGCCTAAGCCTAAGCCTGAACCTAAGCCTAAGCCTAAGCCTGATACTAAGCCTAAGCCTAAGCCCCATACTAAGCCTAAGCCCTAAGCCTAAGCCTAAGCCCAAGCCTAAATTAAGGTGGCGCTCCTGAAATGTGACTATTCGAAAAACGACGGTCTGGGGCCAATTTTAGATGCACAATTGTAAGCTGGTGTAAAAGTATGCCTGAATACAAAAAATGAAGTTGATTGATACAAATTAGCATTCACTGTAGACCAAACGTGAGTGGAATTTCGGCTTGCGATTTCTCTTCGCAAGTAAGTAGCTGTTGCACAATCAATAGCTCATTTTGTTCGCCTCAACGTGATCGAGCGGTCGCAAAAAGTCATTTTTGATGAATAATATTGATATATCGAAAAACACTAAAATCGCGATTTTTGAAAAACATAAATTTGGCTAAATTTTCCAGATACTATCGATTTGCCAAAAATCAAATTTTGCGACCGCTTGAAGATGACAAGGTGCATTTATGTGCCAAATTTTAACTTTTTTCGTTGAGCCAATTTTTTAAAATCGCAAGCCGAAAATTTGCGTTTGTATTCACAGGCACTATATTTCTGCCTCATGCAGAAGGTATTGCGTTAGTTCACAAAAAAATTATACCACACTCAATAAAACACCAAAAACTTTTAATTACGTTTCAGTAAAACACAACTGCTAGTGTTTTTTAGCCTTTCAAATTCATTACATACGTGTAAATGCACTGGCTTGTGAAGGCATTTCCGTGAAAATCTATTTTTCTTGACGAAATTTGCTCAAGAATGTTCGAAAATTTTTTTATGTGATATGTACATCAAATTGAAGGAAATTCACTTCTGATCAACTTTTGTTCTTACGATGCATGTTTATTTTTGCGCGTTTTCAAAATAATGGCCAAAACCCACATTTCAGGAGTGCCACCTTAAGGCCAAGTTTGAATTTGGTCAAAAATTGGACGTTTCTGGCGAATTCGGCCAATTTTTCGGCTGGAACACGGTCAAATAGCCTTTGTTTTGATTCTAAAAAATTGTAAACAATAATCTGACACCATTTAGACACGATTAGAACGCAAAAATCAAGGGCTTCGGAAAAAAATTGTAAAACGTCCCTCACTGAGGGTTCAGATTTCGGGGGGTCATATCTCAGAAAATCCAAAAAATGAAATAGGGGTTCTTGAAGCAAAAATGCATCCCCCAAGGTGCTCTACTCAAAAAAATAGGTCCACTATTTCCCCCCCCCCCCCAACTGCATTTAACCCAAAAATGCTTCCCTCAAGGTGCTCTTCTGGGCCGGTATTCATAAAAGTCGGGATAAAAAGCTCGGCTTTTTATCCGTAAGTCTGGCTTGAAAAAGCCGGGATAAAAAGCTAGGCTTGTGCGCAAGCCTGGATTTTTATCCGAGCTTTTTTTTCAATCCAGGCTTGTTCAAGCCTTGCTTTTTATCCGAGCTTTTTATTCATAATGAAAAAATCAATAAAATATACGTGGAAGCCGTGATTATAATCCGAGCTTGATTTTTATGAATACCGTAAGCTCGGCTTTTTATCCCAGCTTTTATGAATACCAAAAAGCTTGGATAAAAAGCCGAGCTTGGTTTTATGAATACGAAAAGCCGGGATTTTAAGCCGGGCTTGCTCAAAGCTTGGATAAAAAGCCGAGCTTGCACTTTTATGAATACGGCTGCTGAAAAAAGTAGGTCCACTACAGTGGCGTACCCAGGGGGAGGGGGGGGCTAGGGGGACATCAGCCCCCCCCTTCGCGATTTTAGCCCCCCCTTCGCGATTTCAGCCCCCCACCCCTTTTTCCATTTTTTCCTGTGGTAGTGGTCCCCTTTGGTTTCATGACACCGCCGAAAAAAACTTTCCGGCACGTCCCCAATTGACCAAAATCACACTGAAATTTCAAAAATTTCCCAAAATTTTCTTTCAAGGGGATCTCGCCCCTACCCTAATTCATTACTGCTATAATGTACATGACTTATATCTGCTATGGTGTATTAATAATGAGTAAAGCTGACAAGTATTCAGTATTTAGTTATATATTTTGTATGGCTTTTAATACACAGGAAAACCAGGAAATCTGAATTTTCTGTAAAATTTTTTCGGTTACGGATTTTTCAGATGTTTTTTACCCTTTCCATTCAGAGACATTTTACAGACTTTCAAAGGAAATTCAGATAAATTTCAGAGAAGTTCAGGGGAAATTCAGAGAATTTCACCCAGAATTCAGAGACTCTGAATTTTATCTGAAAAAAATGTTACTGGCTTTTCAGATAAATTTCAGATACTTTTTACACGAGTTTCAGAGAAAATTCACATGTTTTTCACATCTGTAAATATCAGGTAAATTTTATCTGAAATTCTTGTAAAAAGTATCTGAAATTTATCTGAAAAGCCAGTAACATTTTTTTCAGATAAAATTCAGAGTCTCTGAATTCTGGGTGAAATTCTCTGAATGTCCCCTGAACTTCTCTGAAATTTATCTGAAATTCCTCTGAAAGTCTGTAAAATGTCTCTGAATGGAAAGGGTAAAAAACATCTGAAAAATCCGTAACCGAAAAAATTTTACAGAAAATTCAGATTCCTGGTTTTCCTGTGATAAAACCGTGCGGTGGGTGGAATGGAGGACGAACGTCTAAAGACAGCTTTTTCACTCATGGTTTATCTTCAACTTTACCTGCATCCTGCATACAACGTATTTTTCAGGTTTGTTAGTCCCCATGGGTCAGTTTTTGGTGCTTTTTTCATCTAAATAAGTTAGAAGTTCGAAATATAAATTTTGCCAAAAAAGTTCACTTTTTCAAAAATTCTATCTAAGAATTCAGCTATTGTTTCCGTATAAATATAAATATATAGTAGAAACGACAGCGCTCACATAACAAAATCTGACTCTCTGAATACGATGAATGCAAAATTATCACAATCGAACAAGTATTTACAAAGTAATAGTCATTTCAAGTTGGGTGACAAGGGCTTTCCTTTTCCGACACGTCTCCAATTCTCCAAATTTGCGTAAAAATAAAAAATCTATAATTTTTTCCTGGGGGCAGCCGCACCCAGACCCCTGAAACCACTATAATTTTGCGACAAGTGTTGCTTAGAATTGCAATTTTAATGCAAATTTTATTTTAAGATTCTAAAAAAAGCTCCAGCTTCTGGGGGCTGTCGCCCCCAGACCGCTGCAATTACTATGATTGGACATGTTGCGTAAACTTTTTCAATGCAATCAGTTTAAAAATTTTAAAAATCTAAACCTTCTGCAGATTGCCTCGGACCCCCCCCCCCCCCCCCCCGGTCGTCGCCCATCAGTTCAGCCCCCCCCCCCCCCCTTCGCGAAATCCTGGGTACGCTACTGGTCCACTATTCCTCCCCCCAACTGTATTTAACCCGGAAAACCGGTGATCCGATTTTATTCTTAGTTTAAAACACCGTCTTACACTTCGAAGGTAGTTCGGAGGTTATTAGCAGTTTTTTATAGACATTTCGTGGCGTTTTCGGACAATTTAATTGAAAATTCTGATGTATGAATTTTGTCCGAAAAATATGTGAAGCTGTTTTCAAAAATTGGAATTTAATTAAGACAAAATTCGGACTTTTTTAATGTGTCTTAATTTTCTGTGAAAACCCTCCAGAAACGATTCCTTGAAATTAAGATAAATTCAAGACAATTTAAACGAAAATTAAGATTTTTATAGAAAAATAAGACATCTTAAAAAATGTCCGAATTTTGTGTGAATTTTGCCTTAAATAAATTCCAATTTTTGAAAATAGTTTCACAAATTTTTCGGACAAAATTTAGACACTCGAATGTTCAATTAAACTGTCCGAAAACGCTACGAAATATGTATAAAAAACTCCTACTAACCTCCGAATTATAGTGGTGCGGGAAAAAACCCTACGGGTTTTGCGGGTAAAAAACCCTGAGCTTCCTGGCCGAACCTTAAGACATAGAACTTTTTTGAGCATGCAGGTAGAAAGCGCATCCCAAACAGACTTACCACACCAATTTCTGTGCAGTTTTGAGGCCTGTAGCACTTTTTATAAAATTTCAAAATTTTGCATGTTGAAAAATTCCAAAGTGACAAATTTTTCCAAATTTTTGACTTGTCATAATTTTTCACAAAAACACCTTTGGCCAACGCCGTTTGCATTTTTCAAGAGAGTTGCCTTTCCTCTATATATAATACTTCTAAAGCTCAAAAACAGTGAAAAACTTTGTGGTTGACCTTGACATGACCTGTGACTGTTCAAAGTTTGTGCGGGAAAAAACCCTATTTCGTTTGGCGACAATTTTTTTGCTAAACTCTCCCGTTGTTGCTACAAAAGTGAATTCATCTGGGCTAACAACATGCGTAGACTTCATTAAAATCATTTATTCGGCCGCAAGACGTCGTTTTTTGTCGTTTTGGCCCATACCTCGAGTCCCTACCACGCCTCACGAAACCTCTTTTGGTGATGTTTCACCCAAATTTGGCATGGAATATTTAGGCTTTAGCTGCTGCTTACCACTTAAATCCAAGAATTCTAGACGCCGGCGGTGTTTGTCCTCCGTTTCTGACGTAATAAGCGCAAAAATCTATTTTTAATGCTTTTATATAAACACTGAAAAAATGCATATTTGAGCAGAAGTCATTTCTTGTCAAAAAGGGTCAATTTCATATATGTATATACACAGGGTCTCGGTCTGGGGGGGGGGGGGCGGGGTTGTCCCGGAATTTTAGGAATTTTAGGGGGGCTTGTCCCGAAGTTTCGAGGGCTTGAGCGGACAAAAACGCAAAAATTTCGAATCTTTGCCAAAAAAAGGCAAATTTTCGGCAAAATTTAGCTATTTTTAGCAATTTTTTCGCTTTTTGCTCATTTTTAAAGCATTTTACTGCGATCTGGAGCAATTTTTGAGTGTTCGGGCACATTTCTTTCAGCAGAAAGGAGGGGGGCTTGTCCCAGTGAGTCAAATCTAAGGGGGGGCTTGTCCCAGTGGGTCAAATTTAAGGGGGGGCTTGTCCCGGATTTTCAAATTACTACATATACCTCCGAAGTGTAAGACTGTGATTCAAAGAAAATCCGGATCACCGGTTTTCCTGTGTGATAGCTAAAATTCTATTCATTATATACAGTACATTGAAATGTGTTATGTTCCTTTTTAGCTGTTCGTGATTTGATAAAATGACTATATTACCAAACAAAAAGTCGGACAGCTCGCGTGGCGCTAGTGCTCGCAGTGATCGGGCGGACCGCAGTGGATCGGACTCGAGCAGCTCGCCGTCACAGGAGCCCGGGCCCAGCCATGGCGGCCCCTCGTCTTCCTCCAAGAGACGACACGCCCCCTACCCCACCACCTTGGCCGCCGGCGCCTCCGATCACGACCCGGCCAAGGAGAAAGGCCTCGCTCTGTGAGTTTTAGGCTTGTGTATACAACTACATGTAACGGGGTCAAAATTTTGGGGGGGCCTCTCCGGCCAAATTTTGGGGACCCTTCCCCCCCCTGATTGACCAAAAATATATACCCTAAATTGTGTAAAAATTTCTCAAAAAGGTGACATTTTTACTAGATTTTGCCCGAATTGTGGGGACCCTCACCACCGGCCCCTCGATTTGAAGGGGGTCCTTTTATCCCCCCCATAAACCAGTGGTGTACCAGGAAAAAATAAAGAATTTTTCAATTTTTTGGCCGAATTTGGTCAACTGGAGACGTATCAGAAATTTTTTCCGACAGGAAAATAAAACACATGATGGGTACGTCACATCAGACAGTGTATTACACAACTAAATGCAGCATAATATACTCGTGTAGACATGCAAATGCTGCATAATGTACTCATGTATACATGTATATATATATATATAGGCTTTGATGAAAGATAATAAGAAGGAATAGTGTATAGATATAGATATATATATATATATATATATATATATATATATATATATATATATATATATATATATATATATATAAAAAGTTGCAGGCGTTCTGGGGGCGACAGCCCCGAAAAAATTTGGAGAATTTTTGATTTTTGGCCAAATTTGGTCAATTGGGGACGGATCAAAAATTTTTCGGCCGGACCATAAAAACCAAAGGGTGGTCCCTTGTGTAGAATTTCCGTCTGGAAAAATTTCGGGGGGGATGGCCGCCGCCCCCCCCCCCCTGGGACCGCCCCTATATATATAACTATATATATATATCAGGGTTGGCGCGATAGCGCCCAACCCTAGAATAGGAAAATTTAGCACTATTGCGGATTTTGAGAATTTGAACTTTTTGTAGCTCAAAGTATAGAAGAGCTTTTTACACGAAATTTTGTGTGTGTACACCCGTTGGCAATACCTAAGCGCTGGCAAAATTTCAGCCGGATCGGTCAAGTATTTTCTGGAGATACCCCGGGGACCCCCCAGGAAAATTCACGGACTTTCGCTCTTTTTTTTTCCCAGAACTTTTCTCGCCGGTAGTTCATCCGAGCGACACCTTTTTGGTTTTTCACATTTCGTATAGCCTGCAATAGACACGGAAAAAATGGTTTTGCTCGGGTGTTTCCGTGAGAGGCTGCGCTGGGAGGGGGGAAACCCCTTTTTTGGGGTCCAAAAAATGACTAAGTACGAAAAAGTTTAGCACACTTTTTAAGAAGTTGCGCAAAACGGCCAGTCATGATCTTTTGCATGTGAGGTGGTACAGTAGTGGAATAGAAACTAACATGGACTTTTTTTGAATTTCGGCCTATAAGCCCCAGGGCATGCCCATACCCCCCGCCACGTGTATTACGGGGGTAGGTTCGCTACGGGCAGTGGAGCTATCATGGTTATAGCTGGAGGTCTGTCGTTTTGTATACGAATATAAACCCATATGCTGTGCATTCACTGGTATTATCACTTTCTTGCTCAGATGTTGAATAGTCCCCTAGACGGTACCCCCCTGTTGGCTGTATGTCATGTATGCGCGTACGTATCTTCACAAGTAGAATAATTAGGTTTGCTGTTTGTTTTTCATGATAGTTTAAGTTTTTTCGTGTAATATGGATTGTGAACTTGCGAACATATTATATTAATACCCATTTCCACGATTGCCCCCCAGGATTGCCCAAGGGGGACTCGGGACCCTTTTGCATTTTTGGGGTTAAAATTTTTTTTTGAGTTTATTCTCCAAATTTTGTTTCTAGGGGTAGTTTGGTGTCCTGAACACGAATCTGGGATTTATTTTTGCCTATACCCACTCTGGACACCCATAGCCCCCAGGGTACCACCTAGGGGGTCAAATTGGGTCAATTTTTTCGAATTTGAAATTTTGATGTCCATTGGGGTAATTGACCCCCTGAACACGAATCCGAGGTTAATTTCTTGTCTGTGACTCTCGTGAGCCTCCTACGACCCCTCTTGAGGGTACCCCCCCCCCCCACGACGGATCCAAGGGGTCAAGTTTTGAAAATTAGGATTTTGATGTTCATAGGTGTAATTTGACTCCCTGAACACGACTCTGAGGTCTATTTTTCTCTATGACGCCACCACCTCCCTCAGGGTACCCCCTCCCCGACACGTGTCCAAGGGGTAAACTTTCAAAACTTGAATTCTGATGTCCCTGATTACGAATCCGTGGTTTTTTTTGTCTAGAGCCTTCCTGGAGTCCAATACCCCGAACGGGAATCCAAGGGGTCAAATTTTACATAGGTATTGTATATACATGTACACACTACACA
>JASANF010016071.1:0-34412 GCA_030248245.1 Trissonchulus sp. WLG1_4
CGCTATTTTTTAAGCCTGTGAAAAAAATAGCGCTTATAGCACTTTGATGCGCTATCGTTTTGCTACATGCGCTATTTTTCAATATCCTCTATCAAAACACAAACTAAAAGTTTAAAAGAATTTTAAACTTCTTAATTTTAATTGAGAGATCTTATACGTACAAAAAAGTACAAAATTTTTTAATTAAATAGCCGATAGCACAAAATAGCGCCTAAATAGCGCAAATAGCACCCTCATGTGCTATAAGCGCTATTTTTTAAGCTTATGAAAAAAATAGCGCTTATAGCACTTTGATGCGCTATCGTTGTGCTATATGCGCTATTTATGCAATATTTTTTTATATCGACGTCCAGAACACAAACAAAAGTTTTAAAATACTTTTAAAATTCTTTTTGTTTATTGAGGGATCGTATACGTGCTAAAAAGTACAAAACTTTTCAATAAGTTAGCCAATAGCACAAAATAGCGCCTAAATAGCGCAAATAGCACCCTCAGGTGCTATAAGCGCTATCCAAGATCAGCATCACTATTTAAAAGGAAATTAACACAAACACCAATAGGCCAGCGTAGCTCAGTCGGTAGAGCGTTAAGCTAGTAATCTAGCAATGGGTGGTTCAAATCCCCCCTGGCCATTTTTCTGTAGAAGTTTCATCGATATCCAAAAAAATAGCACATATAGCACCGTCGATAGCGCTTATAGCGCAAATAGCGCATATAGCACTCCCAAAAAGCGCTATAGCGCAAATAGCGCATATAGCACCTTCGATAGCGCATATAGCGCAAATAGCGCATATAGCACCCCCAACAAGCGCTATAGCGCAAATACCGCATATAGCACCTTCGATAGCGCATATAGCGCAAATAGCGCATATAGCACCCCCAAAAAGCGCTATAGCGCAAATAGCGCATATAGCACCTTCAATAGCGCATATAGCGCATATAGCATCCCCAAAAAGCGCTATAGCGCAAATAGCGCATATAGCACCTTCGATAGCGCATATAGCGCAAATAGCGCATATAGCACCCCCAAAAAGCGCTATAGCGCAAATAGCGCATATAGCACCCCCAAAAAAGCGCTATAGCGCAAATAGCGCATATAGCAAATTCCATAGCGCTTATAGCGCATATAGCGCATAAAAAAAGCGCTATAGCACAAAAAGTGCTATTTCGATTTTGCTTACACGCGTTCGTTACAGAATTTTGGCAGACTCAATATATTGAAGACACTAAATCGTTTTTGAAAAACGCACGTAAAAGTCGATGACATTATTTTATGAAGAATTTAAAAAAGAGTTGACATCATTGCCTAGTTTAGATTTGTACGTTAACTTGAAAAAACATTTTGAGTTGGAAGTCTATCCAAGTGTTATTAAAAACAAACGCCATTTGCATGCCCTGATTAAACTGAGATTGCGTTCTCATGATTTAGAAATAGAACGTGGACGATGGCATAGGAGAACCACACACAGAATACCTATGGATCAACGCATTTGTAGACTTTGCGCGTCGAATAAAGTCAAAACTGAATACAACTTTTTCCTGCCGCCGCCTTAGCGGCGGCAGATCTTTATACTGCTTTTTGGCATAAGCTGGCCACTAAGCAGATTGCATGATTTTCGTGTTCAAACTTTTGATTGCCGGGGTTTTATTTTCAAAAGTCGCTTAAAATGCGAATATAAACGGTTGTAAAATTTTGTTAATTTTAATGGAGTTATTGTATAACTTATGTGTATATTGCTATATGCACTATTCATAATTAATAATGTATGTGTTAGGATTCAGAAAATTTAGTGACACCCGCTTGGCCATAATTAGAATTTATCCTTGCAGTGTTGTCATTTTCTTCAACAAAAGGCAACATTATCTAATCCAAAACATGCAATATTGTTACAAAAGGTTCACATTTTTTAATCCAAAACATAATAGTAAAAAGATTTTTGTCAAAAAAAGGGGTGGGGCTGGCGTTTCTTTCGAGTTAAATTTTGCTAAAAAATTGTCGTGATAAAATTGAATTAACTTTTTACTACTGAATAATAAATTGCTACAATTAATAATGATAGTATACATTTAAATTTTTATTCAATTTACTTAGGACTGTCACTTTGAAGGACTAGCTAAAGTTGATTCTTATGTAGAACATGTTTTAATTAATATAAATTTTCTAAGCGGCACGGTCAAACTTAGTGTAAGTACCAATTTTTGACAACAAAAAATACTGAACAAGTTTGCATGTAACTGCTGCTTGTTGCTACAATGCAGCTTTTTTCACCAATTACGCGAATCTTGCAGTTCTCATTATGCACAAAATATAAAGTTCGACATTTTGTTGCAAAAATTTCAAATATTAATGTCAAATAATTCAATATTCCTGAAAAGTATAGCTAAATTTGCCTATTTGGCCTTTAAAAACAAACTGAAGCTTATTTGAGCTTTTAACACATAATATTCAGTTTAATGTTTTATTGCACTGTAAACTAAATTTTATGCAACTGTCTCATACATTGTTTTGTATTAGTGAGAAGTATGTCTAAGAAATGTGATTAATGTGAATAGTGTATTTATAACTGTCAAAGTTCTGTCTAACGAAGTTTTTGCAATAACAAATGTTCAACGGATTTACATTTGACAAGTTAATGTAAAGTGCTTGGCTCAAAGGCGGCACAGTTTAGTTACGAATTTCTACGACGGTTTTTTGGGTTTTCGGTTGCGGCCTGTTGTTTTTATATCTTGCCCCAATTATTTGTATCTGCCCTAAATGTTGCGTTTTGTTTAATCAATAATATTCTAAGCGGTTTTCTGTGGTTTTTCTGTGGTTCTTAGTCAGGTAGCGTAGAATTTAGCGTAGATTTAGGTTTTACGTACTTTTCAGGCTTGTGAGTGACGTAGGACCAATCTCATTGTCAGGAGAGTAACACTTCGGTCTCGGACATAGGCAATCTACCTGAAGCCACAAGGTAAACCAGCTAATACTTAACATTAGCATAGTATGTCCATTTTTTGGATTTTATGCTGGTAATTGTCTGTTTTTTGTCTTTTGGTAATAAATCAATCAATCATTGTCCGCATTCATTTTACACAAGTCGCATAGCAAGAAGTGTGATTATTTTGACTGCAGAATACTTCCGCGCATGTGCCCTGCAATTATTAGGCCATACCATACGCCACGGAAAAAATCGCGCCCTCGTGTGAAATGGCCTTTAGTTACAATTTACTAATTTAGAGGCGCATTTACGTATAGATGAATTGAACGCGATCAAAATAAAGGGATTGGCAGCAGAGTTAAGCATATCGAAAATCAAGCCAAAGTCGGGAAAAGCGTGGTAAACCTCCAAACTGAGTGTCAGTAACAAAGTTATTATCAAGTTTTGGAAAAAAAGCAAAACTTCCGCCTTGTGTTCTTTCAGAGCAGCCTGTGACGCCTGCCCCCCGGATACAGCACTAGTCTGCTCTCTGGGCTTAATTTTGGTGCGTTTCAGCTTCAGCTTTACAATAATGGGAATATGTACCACACACATCACCATGGCAACAAACGTGGGGTAGTGCACGAAGACGAAGACCACAGCCCCGCGATGAGAGGGGGCGCAGTCAAAACCGTAGCCAAGGTTCATAAAAATCGGCGTGCAGCCGTACAGGATTTGAAAACCAGCTGCCCTGAATGCCGCCCCGGTGATTGGTATAAAAGTTAGCAGGATAACTTTGCGAGCTGTTAGTTTTGTGCTGACATTTCGGAGTCTGTTGGGGGTAAAAACAGCAAAAAATCGAAAAAATACCATCGAAAACGTAATCCATAAAATGCAGTTCCACATGTACATTTCGATGAATCCAGAAACACAATTCACCACATCGTTGTAAGGCTCTCGATTTAGAAAAATCGATGGAGCACTGTGGAATATTCCGACAAGAATCATACTTATGTCAGATATTGCAAGCAAAGACAATAGAAATAAATATACTGGTGAGGAATTAATCACTGGTGATTTGATTATTGCCATTAGAAGCAACAAGTAGCCAAAAAATCCAGTCAGAACGACAAGCGAGCAAGAAAACCCATAGATATTGCGGGTTGAAAGTAGGGTTGTTTTGTTAGTCATAATTTTGAATGGCTAAACAGTAAACACAAAACAATGTTATTCAAAGTGCACAAAAACTAATTGAACAGAGGGTGTTTTAGGAACGTGCCATGCTGCCATTGCATTACAACACAACTTGCTACGCAATAAGACAATGTATTTTGACCATATTTTTTTCTGCCAAAAACAGTAACTTATAACTTATACCTATATATTCCCAATACAAAACAATACTTTACAAAAATTCTCTGTGGTTTCCGTTAGAGGGAAACTATAGCCGGTAAAGCCTTACCGGAAATTTAATTTTCAAATTTTGTGTTGACACATTTCAGACAACTGTTTTGTTTTAAGCGGGTGGGATTCACAAAGCGCGTTTAAACGCAGTCTAAGTTAAACTGCGTTTAAACGCAGTCTAAAACGTCGGTCTAAGAGAATCGTGATTCACGAAATTTGTGTGTATTTTCATTACGATTGTTCTATATCGTTCTATCACCTTATTCTATTGCAATGGTAAAGACGCTTAGAACATTTCGTAACGATCGTTTAGCTAAACGCTCGTTTAAACGCAGTCTAAGTCTGATTCACAGACCCCGTTTAGACCTTGTTTAACTAAACGCTCGTTTAACTCTGAAAATAGTTTATTTTTACATAAGCAAATCGTTTTTGTGTGTAAGTACTTGCCCATTAAGTTGTTAAATGTTGCATTTAGGTAATTTTACTTATTTTTTTACACAAACTAAAACATTTGGACTTTTAAAAAAAGTGCTATGTTTAGTCTAGGGTTCTGAAAATTACTGAAATAGACCTTAAAGCACTATTTTAAGCATTTTGTAAGCTGTTAAAATTACCGTAGCATCATTTACGACCTCATTTACGAAAAGTGACAAAATCTAGCTTTATCTAATTTTTGCATAGCTTAAACCATGTCTGGGTCCAACTTATGATTTTATGAGGCAGTTTTAACCGTTTAAAACAATTTAGCCAGATTAACATGGTTTTCTAGAATTGCAAAAACTAGGTCCAAAACATCAATGATAAGTTAGAAATAGCCAAGTACTGGTGGCTCTTCAAAAGTTTTTAGAATGTCGGTTTACGAAGATAATTAACTTAAACATGGCTTGGACGGCCGTATAGGCAGGTCTAAGTTTCTATTAGAAAATCAGGCTGATTTAGACTGCGTTTAAGTTAAACAGCCTTTGTGAATCATGTTTTAGAAAAGCCCGCTCTATATTTGAAAATTTGTGTGCAGAATTCGTTACGATCACGCGATTTTTTGCACGCTGATTTAGGGCGACTGCGTTTAAATGCAGTCTAAGACTTAGACCGAGTCTAAGTTAAACAGGCTTTGTGAATCCAACCCATTATTCCTGCCGCCGCCTCAGCGGCGGCAGGTCTTTATACTGCTTTTTGGCATAAGCTAGCCACGAAGCAGTTAGCATGATTTGCGTGTTCAATTTTTTGTTTGTCGGGGGCTTATTTTTAAAAGTTGCTTACAATTGTATGAAAACAGTAGTACAAATTTTGTAAATATTAATTGAATTATTGTATAAGTTATGTATATATTGCTGCAAATGCAATTTTCATATTTAGTAATCTATTAGGTTGGGTTTTGAAGTTTTAAGTTATGATGCCCCCTTGGCCATAATTTCGATGTGGTGTGGCGGTGTTGTCATTTTTTTAACAAAACATTTCCAGTATCTAATCCAAAACATAAATTTCTGGCTTAAATTTCAAGAAGGGGCGACATGACGTCTGGCATAAAATCAACAATGAATTAAGTGGTTTTGTGAAATAATTATTTCTAATGAGATGAATTATTAACTAATGAATGAAGTAATACTAAAAAATCGAGTGATCGCTGCCTATGATTGCCAATGATACATGCATATTATATATACACGTCGCAAATTTTCATTTTTGACAACATCTTGGCATTCAAAACCTATATAATTAATGTAATATAGTTGTCCATGTGCGGCTTTGGGCGGGGGAGAGCATTCGCCGAATTGAGATTTCGAAACATTTTTGAAAAATACTATCAAGTATTCGAGAATATTGCGCGGCAGGGACAAACTTAGTGTAAGTACTGACTGGTAATAGCTGAAAATTGCTAAAAAAATTTGCATGAAACTGCTGCTTGTTGTGTTTAAGCCAATGTGCAAAACCAAGTTAAGACGGGAAAAGTTCATGTTTTGCATTTAGCATTTAGAGCCACAATATTTCAGTAGTGCCACAAAGCAAAACCTTAACAAGCAAATTTAACTTTTTTAACAAAAGGTTTTTCTTTATGATTGATGCTTAATTAAGACTCGGTTCATACTTCATACTTGTCCGTAAGGGCTCTCAGTGTCCGTAGGAGTAGCTTGAGTTACTTGTCCGAGGGCCTGTAAAGGCTATCCGGATGTCTAATGTGCAAGACAAGTCGAATTTTGTTCAACATCTGCCCGTGTCCGTATGCATACCGCCAATCAGATTAAAGCTTTATTGGTCACGTGCACAGAAAAATCTTCTGCGTATTGCAAAAATATGTTAGGTAACCCACACGCACTGTAAACCTTAGACACCCCACTCGATAGATGCAAGATCTGGGGCTATAAAGCTTGGCTAGCGTTTTCTAGTCTTTCAATTTTTTCACAGGATTCTTTCACAAAACTTTTGCTTTTAGTTGCCCAATTTTAGTCCTACTGCCTCACAACAAAACCCAGTATGCGTAATGAAGCAATGTGAAAATTCGATTCGACTTTTTCCATAGCAAAAGTAGTATTTTTTATGGCCACATACACATTATGATATTTTATTGCCGCTGCGGCAGTCAACTTTTTCCTGCCGCCGCCTCAGCGGCGGCAGGTCTTTATACTGCTTTTTGGCATAAGCTGGCCACGAAGTAGTTTACATGATTAGCGTGCTCAAGTTTTTGTTTGTCGGGGTCTTATTTTTAAAAGTTGCTTACAGTTGAATAAAAACCTTAGTACAATTTTATTAATTTTAATTTTATTATTGTATAAGTTTATATATTGCTGTAAATGCAATTTTCATGTCTAGTAATAAATGAGGTAGGATTATGAAGTTTTAAGTTTATGATGCCCCCGTGGCCATAATTTCAATGTGGTGTTACGGTGTTGTCATTTTTTTAACAAAACATTTCCAGTATCTAATCCAGAAACATAAATTTCTGGCTTAAATTTCAGTCAAGGAAGTGGCGACATGACGTCTGGCATAAAATCAACAATGAATTAGATAGGTTTGTGAAATAATTATAACTAATGAAATGAATTAGTAACTAATGAATGAAGTAATACTAAAAAATCGAGTGATCGATGTCAATGATTGCCAATGATTTCATCGTCGCAAAATTTCATTTTTGCCATCATTTTGGAATTAAAAGCCTCTATAATTATGTAAATGAATGTAGGTGTCCATGTGCGGCTCTGGGCGGGGGAGAGCATTCGTCGAATTGAGATTTCCAAACATTTTTGAAAAATACTATCAAGTATTCGACAATTTTACGCGGCAGGGACAAACTTAGTGTAAGTACTGTCTGTTAATAGCTGAAAATTACTGAAAAATTTGCATAAAACTGCTGCTTGTTGTGCATCAGATACACCGGATATTGTAGTTTATTGTTTGCAGTCAACGATGGCAGGTGCACGGTTAGGGTAAAACGACCTGATAAGGGACAGTACCGTAATAAGGGACAATCCAAATTTGAAGTGATGTTCCTGATTTCAGCTGTAATTTTCATTGGCAACTTATATGTCACGTGATAGCCGGATTTTCGCTCTATGATTTGGCATTGAATATCACGTGACTTTTGTAATGTAAATTTAAATATTGATTCTCTTCTGTTCCATTCCTGTGTGTGTACGTGTTTACGTACACTTATGCCAAACGATTAGAAGCTTTTAGACCACTTCCCCAGCTGCAGTTTCATTTTCGCCTGGTAAATTATACATCATTCGAAAGCCAAACTTTTGCTCTATCGTTTGGCATGAAGGTTTTCTTGTGTTAGTTGCGAATAGTTAAAAGTTTGTCCCGATAACTTTTTAAAATATTGTTACGTGTTAGTAACCAAATAAGGGACAGCACATACCCCATTAAGGGACAACCATACCATTTAAGGGACAGATCAAAATGAACTAATTAAGGGACAACTGATTACTTTCTTTAAACGTATAAAGTGTTTGAAATGATACGCAAAGTTTTCTAACTATTTTTTTGCGTGAAACTAGTTTTTAGATGTTTACCAGTCAATGTAAATTTTTATACATTTTGAACTATTTTTATATAAATTATTCTCATATTGAATAAACTTCTGAAGTTGATTAGTTTTCTCAATCACTTTGCATGGATGCTACAGTTTCGAATTAACTAACTTATACATACGGTTGAGCGGTTCAAATGAATTGAGCTGTATTTGTTATAGTTTGATTTTACACGTACTAGTGGTGGCTCGTTGTAAATATTGGAAAACCGAAGTTAGAAGAAAGACACGTCTTCCTTTGGCTACAAAGCGTGCCTCAGCTACTAGTACGAAACAGAAGGTATTTATTTACTGCGAAAATGGCAACAATTGAGTAAAGTCAAACAGTGCCAGTTACATGGTTAGCTTTGTATTGCTTTGTTTTTATGAGTCAGTACCAAGAATCCGTTTTTTAAGGCCATGATTGATACGAGCAAGTTTGTTACGGTGTAAACTAGATCCTTTTTTAATATTTTAACGTCAGTTACGTAGATTCGTTTGCCGAGATTAAGAAATATTTTCTCATAATTGCTACTGAAACTGTTGTTGAACATCGCGTGTGCCACAAAAAGAGTAAAATATTTCTTAAATAATTAAGAATTAATACCAATTTGGTTTGTTTTAGAATAATCGCAAGAGACCGGCTACATCCGTGCACCAGCCTCACCCAAGTGCACAACCGGAACCGATTGCTCCGAAACCCCAAAAGACAGCTAACCACGTCGAAGCTGAATTAGTTTCGATGATTTCTGGATGGTTTCTGGATGATTTCGATGACTTACAAGAACCGATGCAGTCGACCCTTGTCCACCAAACGAAGGGCTCGTTGGACCAATGAGAGTCTCTGCCTTGTCGTCGAATCTGTTAAGAGTGGAGGTTATATACTTGTTGACTTGTCAGTGTCATAACTTTTTAGTCCTGAGCGTGTTAATAACATGGACGAAACAGGCTTACAAACAGTTGTTGAGCCGCGCAAGGTTATCTCACGAGGTGCAAAAGCTGTGTATACACTTGTTGCTCAAGAACGCGGACAAAGCTTGACTATTATTGGGTGCTGTAGTGCGACCGGTGAGTTTATAGCTCAAACTTTGACGGACCTGAAGACACAAGAAAAACGGAGGTAAAGGGGTAAAGGTCAAAAGCATGAAGAGTGCGAAGTGTAACCTAAAGTCCGTAGACTGCAAGAAAGCTGATATCGCTGCAGGACGTAAAAAAGGATAAACTTGCGTCAACATTGGTCGTCAGGACAGTGACTACGTGTGTATGGGCTGCAATGAAACGTGCTGCTCTTGCAAGACGCAGCTCTGGTGATTGGTTACAATGTAACAATTGTATGGCTTGGCAACATTCCAAGACTACTTGTGGGGGTCGCATGCTTGCTCGTCTTTTTCTTTGTAAGAACTGCTCATTAAGTCTCAACGGGATTACTTTCTGGTGCTCTTAAATTTACGGTTATTGTTAGTGTTACTTACGTTTTGTGCATTTATACCCGTTTGATTTTTGTTGTAAATTGCATGGCATTGCTGCCTCTTCGTTGCTATATGCATCAAGTCACTGTTAGTCTTTTCTATATTTTGATTTATGCAGGCTGTGTATAATGTGCAATTGTATACGTTTTTTAAAACAGCGGATCAAACATGTGCTTGCGGACAAATATAAACTAGCTTTAGTTTTTAAACAAGTTTTAAATATTATTTGCACCGATTCAAACAAGGTACGAAATTAGACAGATCTGGTCCAGATCCGTTGGTTAGGGCTATATTGTTTCAATAATTACAATTGTATTAACCGTTGCTTTGGTATTTTTCATTTAAACTTCGTGGTTTATCTGTTTCAATTGCTTTGTGTTTTTTATTTTTTAGTATATTGACACTATTGTCCCTTATTTGATTCAGTTTTGAGTGTCCCTTGTTTAGTACATAGTGTCCCTGTTTAGGGAACCCACTGTCCCTTGTTTAGTTCATTTAAAAAAAATGTCAAGTGGAGTCACCGTTTTAAATTTTTTAAAATTAATTTTCAAGCAAAAAGTTCAGTAAGAAACGTATGTGTAGCTAAAGTATTCTACTTTGTACTGTTTTTTATCGCATGCTATTTGACATAGTAAATTTTCTTTTACGGCAAATGAACTAACGTTGTTGACAAGTTTCACTTTAGGGTGTCCCTTATTAGGTCGTTTTACTCTACTACGTCAATACTCTAGGGTAAGGTTCAGGTACGTTACGCCTGAGCCATAGCGCAAAATTGCCAAACTATTCGTACAGTATTTTTTGGAATATTGCAAAAACTTTGAAAATCTAACAATCACCTTCAAAGTCGCAAATTAACAGTAGTTTGTCTCAAAAGTACTCACAACATGCCGGTGACTAATGATTTAGCTGCGTAATTTGGCCATTTCATAAGCGAACAATTGCAAGCTAACGACTAAACTACTAATAAATGACACTTGCAGGCAAGTTCGTTAGAGGTACCACAGGTTTTCATTAACTACCTACAGAAATCAAAAGCAAACAAGCTTTTCAGCTGAGTGTCAATATTCTAGAGAACAAGCTTACATAATATGCGGCAAAATCTTCAGTAAGTGTAAAGTATTGTTCGGATCGGTTCCACTGGAACCGATTAGAACCGAAACCGGAACCGGAACCGGAACCGATGCAATTTCGGAACCGATAGCAATTTTCAATTCTCTGGGAAAACTAAATGTTGTGGCCGACAGTTAACCTACGTTTATATTTCTGATACGTCTCCAATTCATCAAATTAAACCTAAAATTAGAAAATTTCCCCAAAATTTTTTGGGGGCTGCCGTCCCAGACCTCTGCATCGTTTTAGCTTAGTATTTTTACTTTCATCGTTATGAAAGCGTTTACAGTAGGGCAAAAAAGTCAAACCAATTTCATTTAAGTTAAAGTTAAAGTTAAAGTAAAAGCCATTGCTTCAATTTAAGTTAAACTTACAGTTAAAGTAAGGCTCAGGCATCAATTTAAGTTAAAGTTAAAGTAAGCCAAAAATCATTGACTTTTATATAACTTTTTAAAATAACTTTAATTTAAAGTTAAAGTAAGGTTGTTTTAATTTAAGTTAAAGTTACAGTTAAAGTAAGACCTCTAACTTTTTTTGGAGGTAAAGTTAAAGTTAAAGTAAGACCCCTAACTTTTTTTAATTTCAATTAAAGTTTAACTATTTTGCCCTAGTTTACAGCATAGTTTTGTTGTATTTGTATTGATTTGTTGTACAAAAAAATAACACTTTCAGTAAACTGACGGTTCGAAAATTTCAAAAACTTTGTAAAATTTGCACATTTTTAGCTTTCGGACCCTCAGCGGCCTGACGGTTGTGTAATTTTAAGTGTTTTCAGGGGCGTAGCCAGGGGAGGGGGTCGCAGGGGTCGCGACCCCCCCTGGCTATGCCCTTGAAAACACCTAACACTACACAACCTTATGGTCGACCCTGAATAAATTGTCAACAACGGTCCGCCTTTTAATTTTTATCGCCTGTCCTAAAAAAGTTTCTGATACGTTTCCCATTGACCAAATTTGGCCGAAAAATCTAAAATTTCCTCCAATTTTTTTCTGGGGGCTGCCTTACCGGCTTACTTATTTTTTGTTATTAGTTTTCGTCAAAGCCTATGCATGTAATACACATAACACAAGTACATTATGCTACGTTTACTTGTGCAATGCAGTAACACACTGTTTCATGTGACGTTATCATCTTTTGTTTTCATTTTTCTGTCGGAGAAAATGTCTGATACGTCTCCAGTTGACCAAATTCGGTCAAAAAATTGGAAAAATCGCCAATTTATTTCTGGGGGCTCCCGCCCCCTTACCGCTGCAACTTGGGGTTTAGTATCTTGCGTTTGTAAACGTCCGGTCTAAAAAATTTCTGAAACGATACCTGCCTGACAAGGGCGTACTCAGGTGGGGGGGACGGAGGGAATTCTGCCCCCAAAACGTTTTCCTAGGGCCAATTCCTAAAATGGACTTAACGGATTAGACTTAATTAAATCCGGAATTTAGGAATTGGATTTCGGATTTATCGGATTCAAAGTTTCAGACGGACTAAACGGACTTATTTTAGTCCGATCCAATTCCTAAAATACCACCGGATTTAAGTTTTTAATCCGTTTCAATTCCTAAAATGCTTTCGGATTAAACGTGCTGCTGGACTTAATTAAGTCCGCTGAGCAAAAATCCAATTCCAAAAATGGATTTATTTAAATCCGTTTAATATTCGGATTTAAAACTACATGCAAATTGTAGCATTTTAAATCCGCGTAACGTTACGCGGATTTAATGGATTTAAAGGCAGGGTGCGTCTCACTTATTTGCTTATAACTTTAGACTACCTTAACCGATTTGGACTATCAATATGTCAAATGAAAGCGCATGAATTGGGCTTTTCAACTGCATAAGTTTTGCCATTTTATTTTTTAGTTATACTCTAAATATTGGTTATTATTAAGCAAAAATAACACACACTCGCTACTTCTGAATTCAGTATTTTTCCATTTTCAAAGAGTTTGGTGGTTTTTGATGCCTATTACAAGTACGCAACATCAAAAAATTATAAATTAGATTTAACCGTTAACTACAAAGGTTTTTCGAAACGCCATTTTTTATACGATTTTGTGAATTGTTGCGTCCAAACTCCCGCTGAAAAACCTATAATTTCTTACCTTTGTGTGTTCCATGTGGTACACATACACACATATGCACAAATCCTCATGCTCCCTTCTGCGTTTACATACATATGCAGACTAATGTTCACATATGCAACAAAGAGGCTCCAAAAATCACGTGCTTTTATTCAATTTTTAAATTACCCAATCACAGTCGTCACGCGCTGAAAATCAATATGAGAAATTTACCAATCACAGCAAATTACGTCATGTTCAGAAAAGCAGCTTATATTTCATTGGTCATTGACAAAGCACGTGCTTATTTGAAGTGACACGTGCCATGGCGTATTCTGGGTTTGTCTACATCTGGGTTTGTCTAATACTTTAATTGGCTGTTTGAATAACAATTCACAGCAAATCATTGCTAAGCTCCGCCTAGTCAGCCTATGCCATTGTACAAAACTACGTAGCCTACTGTAGAATTTGACAGTACAAACTTACAGAGTATTTGCCAATTAAACAAAATACAATAATCATACAAAAATATTCATTCCTTTTGGAACACAGTGGCTCAAAGCAGATAAGAAGTAAACAATAGCGAACTTGTTTAATTCACCTTTGATTCACCATCAATTCGCCAAATGCGCCAAATTTTGTGCACTACTAGCTGTACTACACGTCTTTTCAGTTGCAATTTTGAAGTTTTGAACGTGCTGTGCGGCTATAGAACCGCCTTGACACGCCTAGACCAACAACACTGATATATACAGCATTATTGAATAAAAAACAAAATACACTTAGATAATGCAGATAAACAGTGCCCCAACGTCCACGATTCTCAAAACTGACAAAAATGCCAGTAAGGTGGTGTGTCTCAGGTGGTCTTTAGTCTTTACCAAGTCGTAACAAGGCAATTACGGACAAATTTTTGTAAATTAAAATAGTTTATCTAATTTGCAAAATTTCAAATAGGTTTTCTTACTGTAATGCTAAATAGGCGGAGCTTAGCAGCCATTGGATGTGAACTGTTATTCAAACAGCCAATCAAACTTTTAGACAAACCCAGATGTAGACAAACCCAGAGTAAACCCGTGCCATAATGTTTGTCCAATACGATTTCACTCGACCACTCGCCTTCTAGTTTCGCATTTGCGCGCGCGCGTGTGCCTAATTTTTTTTGAACAATTAATCGTGGTAACTGGTCCTAAAATGTTTCTTTCAGAAATAGCAGATCGTTGCCCCTTAGGCTCGATTCATACTGACAGCCATTTATCCGTTCAGCCGTCAAAATTAATAGTGTTTAAGATCAAATTGTGGCGTGATTATTGCGAAATTTGGTTGGCTAAACGGACATAATATACCTATACGGCTGTAAGTATGAATCGACCCTAATAAATAGTGTATAAAACTAGTGCTTCAACTGCATTTTGTTTAAAGCATCTTAAAAAGATTATCAATCCCGTTTACAGGGGAAAAAAATTTTCAAAATTTCTAAACTGGGATTTGAACTGTGATCAGTAGGGTGGGAAGCAAAAATCTAAACCACTAGACTGTCAGGGTGTTATAATCTAGGCATTAAAATGTCTTTATAAACTTTTAAGACAGTTGAGTTGAGTGCTGAGCACAACAATTGAAAAACTAAAATTTTTCACGCAAAATATGTTGAAAAAAACACAAATTACGATGGAATTAATAACGCACCACAAAACCACGCTATTCTTTCACTGGTAGGCAAGTTTGTTTATAATTGGCTGATCCTGGTATCACATGTTATATCAGCCATATTTTGATTGGCCGATTTGCTTAATGACGCTTGGGAGCAAAACGGAAGCATTACAAACACTTTAAATCTTGTATTTTAGTAATTGGATCGGACTTAATTAAGTCCGATTAAAAATAGTCGGATTTAATTAAAATCCAATTCCTAAAATGCCGGATTTACTGGATTTAAGCGCATCAACGTGCTCAGCTAAGTCCGACTAAACGGATTTAAAATATGCAGCGTGACAAGTTAAATCCGTTAAATCAGGTATTTTAGGAATTGGATTTTGCAGCTTGTTAAATCCACTCGTTAAGTCCGATTAAAATAAATCCGTTAAGTCCATTTTAGGAATTGGCCCCTAGTGAATCTTTACACAAGGGTCCCACCTTTGGTTTCTATTGCCCGGCCGAAAAAAATTCCGATACGTCACCATTTCACCACATTTGACCTAAAAATAAAAAAATCGCTAAAATTTTTCCTGGGGGCTGCCGCCCCCAGACCCATGCAGTTCTGTGGCTTACTATTCCTTGTTACAGCTACCCAATTATTTCAGAAAAATTAAAAGCAAAGAAAAATGAAAGAAATTTTGGTCGAAAGAAAAAGCAAATGAAAGTAAAATCAAAGAAAAAGAAATAAAATTTAGACAAGCGGTTGACTACCTGTCAACTGGTTACCTAACTTAAAATTAATTGCTGGCTAATTTGCCTGGGCGCATATTGATAAATACATATATCAATACTTTTACACGCACACATGTGTAGCACGTACGTACACATTCTACGTATATGTAGCTGTCAGGTAATAGAGAAGGGACGGGTGAACTTTTGGCTTGACAAAACCTGTTACTTGACCCGACAGGCATCCATCAACTTTAGCCTGCCGCAGGCTTGCGTCTAATTTCATTTGGTCCCTACTGAGTCGTGGGTGACGCTTAGGTACTCGGTTTTATTGGTTTGCGCAAAGGGATGGCAAGTAGCACGGATAAGAGTATAATCAATACTGTTATTGCAGAAATATGCTTTTGCTAACAGTCAAACGTTCTTCAATGGGGTCGAGGATGTATCGGTCTTTCGAGCTGTCCGATCTCCAGCGACCCTGCAATTTTATGAGACGACTGGACACCTTTGCTCTGTGGGCGCTTGTGGCCGCTCCACTCCGAAAGCTATGGGTGCCAAATAATGATGGGTTAAGGCCAGAAGCTGCCGCCATTTTACGAACGAAAGTGCGGACGGTGGAGTAGGAGAGAGGAAGTCCGTTGGGGCTACTTCTGGTGGTGGACTGGAATAAAAGGTCTGTTGGATTTCTAATTTTGGCCATCAGGAGATATCGTTGCAGCATGGTTACAGGACAGGCCAACGTCGGGTTCGCCGAAATGTAGACAAACTGGCCCTGACGGAACTGGTCGTTTTTTGCCTTTGGCAAGTGAACGATCACATGGGAAGAGTCTGGTGCAATTGTCAGGTCCTGGAGTCGGACCTGCGCGAGTTCGGAGTAGCGAAAAAAACCAGCGTAGGCCAAAACACAGAACAGGACATTGCGCAATTGCACAAGACTCTTCCCTGTGTGCTGTCTAACGAACGACAGCAAAATGTCGGCCGTGACTGGGCATTTTCTCACGATTGGCCGGCTCAGAAGGCGTCGCAGACCGGCCACAACCAAGGTGACGGCCGGGTTAGTGGTTGGATCTAGGACGGCCGCGAAGTTGTGCGCCCATTTAATGGCCGCCATATGAACGACCACCGAGGCAGAGGATCGGTTTTGCTGACCTAGGCTAGTCAGAAAGCTGGCTACGGCCCACGGGTGCGCTGGCAGGGTTTTGGAAACACCGAGAACGTTGGCCGCAAAGGACTGGAAAGAGCCGAATGCTCGAAGGTAAGACCGTAGGGTGGAGGAAGCGACGCTGGACAAGGCTGCCACAATGATAGGGTGAGCTGACCACCATGATAGCCCGGCTCGGAGCATGTCGTTGATCCAAGGGGTAGCTCGAAATAGTGCTGAAAAAGAGATACATTATCTTAGGGTGGGAGGGTGGGTAAGAAAAGGATCCGTGTAAGGTCAGACGACTATGGAGTCGACTGAACGCGTTGCTACTTGCCGTGGGGATGCGCTGAATACTGATAAGATACACTGTACTTCGTTCAGTGGTAGCTCATTTGCATAATTCTATCAATATGCAAATGAGCTTAGTCGCGTCACCATCGACTCAACAGGGACCAAGTACGTATTAGCCTGACGCAGGCTTGCGTCTAATACCACTTGGTCCCTACTGAGTCGTGGGTGACGCTTAGGTACTCGGTGAATAACCTAGCAAAGTAGAAATATATGTGTTTGGATGCTGCCTGTGAGCACCCTGCTGGCAATGCGGCCCAGCTGCCGAAGGAAGCACAGATGTACAGAATTGCTGTGAGCACAAACTTCACTTTTTTAATTGCAATATCAAAATAACAAATAACAGATAGGTTTGTTAGTGCTTTTCGCGGCTGCCGTGGGAGGCTTGAACAACGGGCAAGTCTGCCTGTTGTGGTCTCTGGAGACTGGCATCAGATTCTTTTTGACAGCGAATGGCCTGCAACAGGCTCTGGTCCGTGTCCGGTGCATTACTCGTTCTGGCGGCTGGAGGTCTGTGGTCTGGACTGCGAGCTGGGGCCGCCCCTGGTGCACTCTCGGGCGGAGTGGCCAATTGCTCCGCAGCTGAAGCATTTGCCCTTGGCAATGATGGCATTGTGGATTCGTTCCCTCTGGTTGAGGATAGCGGAGGACAAGGTGGAGGGTTCCCTTGCCCCCCGTTGCTGAAAGGGCTGCCCCGTTTCCTTGCCCCCCGATGTGGACGGCCTCTGTCCCTGAGCCGTCATCATTTTGACGGCCTGGCGAAGCCCCTGTTGGATCTCTGTGGAGAACCCCTTGACCAAGGACCCCGTCTCCATGGCGGATACGGTAGGCCAACCAAACTTGTCTGCTATCAATAAGGTCTGCTGGCGATCCTCGGCACGGGTTCGGGCGTCGTCCAGGATCTTAGCGGCTTTCTTGATGCGTCTGGATCGGCTTCTGTTGGATTTGGCTAGGACTTCGGAGGCTTCGGTGAGCAGCGTGAGCAATTCCTCACTGTAACAAAGGGTCGTATTAGTGACATGCTAGAAGTTGGTTGCATCCAGGTTTGCACTGCGACATCTTGCTGCAGTGAGTGGAGCACTGATTACTGCATCATGACACTACTGCTTTACATTGTTTGATAGTGCTGAAGTTCGATTCCTCAGATCAATCATGCGACTTTCGTAACTTAAACTACAGGACACACTTGTTTATGAACAGCTTGAATTTAGATCCTCAAGATTGATACGAGTTTTCCTACATAATTACACACGACACACACCATTACACTTATCGAAACACTTAGTTTTGTGCTGCTGCTGCGATTGTGCTTTCCGCATATGCGGCCTATGCAAGCCATAATCGCTTGAGCAATTTAACGCTAAATTTGGCTAGTGTCGGAGAGTAAATTGGTTTTGCCAGATGGTTTAAAAGAAAGACTGGGAGAGTCATTCAACAACATTTGTAAGGCTTACTTTGTTTTGAACTGGTGTTCGTGAGCTAGTTGCCGAAATTTCACCTGGTCGGACTTCGGCAGTTTCACCGTCTTCTGTTTTTCTTTTTCCTGCGCTTGTGATCACTGGAGGACGATGACGTTGACCCAGGTGACGAGGAGGAATCGGAGCTGTTTTGACGCTTGCGATGTCTGGTCTGATGTCCCTGGGCTGCCGGTAGAGTTGGGGCTACCTGGAGTGGCTGCGGAGCTATGATTGACGCGCCGTATGGGGCTGGAGCTGGAGTCCAAGGCTGAAAACCAAACTGGGGCCAGGGCGCGACCTGAGGAACTTCAGGACCTGGCACTGCTCTGGGTGGAATTGAAGTTTGGTCCCGATTAGTTAGGGTAGTCTCCGATGGATCCTGGCTGAGTCCGGCCAGGGCTGAAGCCGCAGCTTGAGACAGATGGTCCGGTTGAAACATCGAAAATCAACTTGCTGAAAAAGTTAAATTACAAGGATGACGGTAGGGGGGTGGAAGGACAAGGTAATTTTGAATTTGTGCGAATTTTGAGATGGGGTAGTGCAAATTTGGGAAAGGGGATAGAGTTTGGATTTAGTGAAGTTAAACAAACTGGTGTTGCAAACGGAGTGAAAATAAGAAAAGGATCCGTGTAAGGTCAGACGACTATGGAGTCGACTGAACGCGTTGCTACTTGCCGTGGGGATGCGCTGAATACTGATAAGCTACACTGTACTTCGTTCAGTGGTAGCTCATTTGCATAATTCTATCAATATGCAAATGAGCTTAGTCGCGTCACCATCGACTCAACAGGGACCAAGTACGTATTTTGTCGTGGTTTACATGCACATTACTATGTGACAAAGTCATGCAGACGCAGCAGAACGATAGAGCAGAGCAATGCCACTATTGATTAATATGACCACGTGTGCGTGTGTGAAATCCTGTTTCGGGGCTCTGTGGTGTGATAATTTTGAACGCTGCATCGAAAATCAAAAATCAAAAATCAAAAACCAAAAATGCAAATCTAAAAACGTTTTTGATTTTTGATGCATAATCAAAATTTAATTTGATTTTGATGCTGCATCAAAAATCAAAATTAATTTTGATGCGCAATTTTGATTTTTGATTTTGATCATCAAAACACACCTAGTACTCATTTGGGTCCCTTTTTGGCCGTTGTTGTGCAACGCACCTACCGCGCTGCCAAGCTGGCCAATGGGAAGAGTGCCATGCTCTTCCCATTATGTACTTTTGCTATTACTTATTTATGAAGCTGGGCCCAGAAATATTTTATTCAAGCATCGATCGGTACATTATACTTCACATACATTTCCTTGACAGTACAACCACTTCGCAGTGCTAATTCACCAAGTAATATTTGAGCAGCATCTTTCAAGTCATTATATTCATGAAGTTTATCAATATATTCTTTCACCAATTTAGAATCCTTTTCTAGAAATTTATGGGTATTTGCAGATTTATCTTCAAGGGTTTGTTCCAACTTGTCTTCGGGTTTGATGGATTTCAGAGGAACCTTGAAATTCGATCGACCCCCGCTGGACCGACGCATGGAATAACGAACTCCAAGGAAATTCTGAAATATTTAACCATCATTCTCAATTGCATGGCAATATGGCATACCTTTGTGTAGCTGGATGAAAGTGACATGATGGTAGAGTGGTAGGTAAGCTTGGGAAGTATGTATTCATTTGCCAATTTTTTCGCAAAGAACAATTTCGCAATTTTTCTGTTCGTAATGGTTAAAATAACATTATCAATGCAGTAACTTTATATAATATATATATATATATATATATATATATATATATATATATATATATATATATATATATATATATATATATATATATATATATGGATTTTATCGAAGTTTTATGATTTCTAATAGTCATTTTCCTGACAATGTACATTATGTAGTTGCACATTGTACCTAGTCTGATGTGACAGGAAAGCCGTCATCGAAGGTATATACTGTTTAAGATTGGAACAGTTCGTTCGCTGTTTTAATTCCAATCCAGATTCTATCATTGAGACTATTTTTACTTCAAATTGTTTGAGTGCTGTTGAGTCGCGATTCATCAAATCTGGCATGCTTTCATTAGACGTAATTAATTTGGTGAAAAATTAATCAACAGAATCAAAAGATACGGTACTGCATACTTTGAGCCTACATGTTTTACCTACATCCGAGTCCAGGGGTGGACGCGGACAGAATTTTCGACCCGCGACACAACCCAACCCGCGGCTCGACTCGACACTCGTGGATAACCCGCGAGTCGCGACCCAACCCGCGCCGTAAAACCTCGCGACCCACTTTGACCCACCACTCCATATACATCATACCTGAAAATTGTTTTTAGCTGTTGCCCATGTATAATTTAAATTTGCAAAGTGCACACTAGAGTTCGCAACGGGTCGACGTTTTTCAACCCGACCCGACCCGACCCGACCCGACCCGAACCAACCCGAATTCTCGTTAAGCTGCTATAAAACTCTTAAACACAAAATTTTCTTGTTTTAAATTTAAATTTTTAAAAGTTTTTGTTATTAGTTTTTCGTCATATGTACATAGGTGATACGTTCTGTCAAGAGTACATAATAGCGTCTCACTCTATATAGAAGAAGAGTGAGACACTCTCCAGCCGGCCTGTGTTCTAGCAAAAGCAGATGCGCTGGTCGTTTTCAGGCTACATGTTGACATTCTATGCAACATGTGACTGGCCAATCAGCGCGTAGATTCCCTGCGTAACACACTTTAGTATATAATCGCTGATGCGTTGATAACCATTACGATAGGGATGAAAGCGTAATAACTCATTATTTATTCATAGTCTGCTTGCAAAAACATTAAAAAAGGTTTGCAAATACCTCTAGGGATATTTTGGCAAACTTTCAGCGAAATTGATTGAGAAACTTTTGCGATATAAACTTTTCTGAATTTCTTCAAAGTTTCTCAATCAATTTCGCTGAAAGTTTGCCAAAATATCCCCAAAGGTATTTGCAAACCTTTTTTAATGTTTTTACAAGCAGACTATGAATAAATAATGAGTTATTAACCTTTATTCCTATCCCGTTTTATGATTGGAGCACGTGCACAGGCGTCTGCCAATCAGAGAATAGAAGCTCGCTTCTGATTGGCCAGTCACATGTTGCATAGAATGTCAACATGTAGCCTGAAAACGACCAGCGCATCTGCCTGTGCTAGAACACAGGCAGGCTGGGGAGTGTCTCACTCTTCTTCTATAAAGAGTGAGAAGCTATTATGTACTCTTGGTTCTGTGTATCTACAGTCCAGTAGTCATTCTGCCACGAGTCCATTAGCCTGAGAAAATGGTCAAACCGGTAAAATTCAACGTAAAAATTTAGGATTTTCACCCAAGATTTTTGACCCGAACTGACCCGCTTTACCCGCGGGTCGGAAAATCTTAATCCGACCCGTACAGGCCCAACCCGATTGCGAACTCTAGTGCACACTGCACATCTGTACCTACATCGTTTGCATTGCTTTTGCTACATATGTACCTTAAACGAATGGCACTATTACACGGTACTCAAATTTCTGTAAAAATTGGAGGCCGATGTCACGGTGTAGATTTTCCCCCGGTGTAAATTTTCCCCCCGGAAAAATTACCCCGGTGTAAATTTTCCCCCCGGAAAATTTGCACCGGGGTAGATTTTCCGGGGGGAAAATTCACACCAACCATATAATTTGACTGTTTTGAACTTATTTTTTCGAAACTGGCGATTTTGGCGATAAATTTAAGTATTTTTATGTATTTTTATTTATTTTTTTAATATTTTAAATTTGCACCGGGGTAGATTTTCCGGATACACGGATACTAACCATGTAAACGGTTACACGGTTACGAAACGGTTACAAACTACAAAGTTACTAAACAGTTCACGGTTGTATACCTACTAAACGGTTACATGGTTGCTACCCCGTCAAGAAACAGTGGGGGATTCTTGACTAGGCAGCATTAGCATTAGAATGAATGACCCAGGGAAGATGCGAACCAACCATCTCTAGATATGCAGACCAGCGAGCTACCATGGAGCTACTGGGACAATGCATAGCTGTCAGTATGCTTTTATAGCCTACCTATATCTTGAAGAATATAGCGTGCAAACTCATGCGGCAACCGTTTAGAGTAAACCGGTGTGTGTGCATGCTTAACCGCTAAGTAACCGCGGATAGTGACTCCTAATCGTGTGCACGTTAAGCTTAGCGTCTACACGGTTACACGCGAGTACACGGTTCGTACCGTGTAACCGTGCCAAGCCCTACCTGAAATATGCTCTTCGGACTGGAACTGGACAGTGGACAGTGGAGGGGGCTTAGAGAATTACATATATGTGTGTGTCGGGCTTTCACTTGCCTCAACGGTACACAGTAGAAGAGCCTATAACACTGTTCAGGGTCCGATTTATCGAAACAAAATGTTCATCATCGAAAATGTTCGTCATCAAAAGTTCGTCATCGAAAATGTTCGTCATCGAAAATGTTCGTCATCAAAAATGTTCGTCATCGAAAAAGCATGTTCGTCATCAAATATGTTCGTCATCGAAAAGCCAAATGTCAAATGCCAAATGATAAATCCAAAATCTTCGGTGACGAACATTTTCAATGACGAAAATTTCGCTTCGATAAATCGGATCCCAGGACCCGATTTAGCGAAGCTAAATATTTGTCGTTGAAAAAATTTTCAACCGCAAACATTTTCAACGACGACCACTATTGTCATGTAAGTCTGTGTTAAGTTCAGCGTTTGCAAGTGACCGGCCGCGAAAGCCGCCGGCCGGCTCCTTGAAGACCGGCCGGCCGGACCGGCCGAATTTTTGGATAAAACCAATTGATCCATGTTCAGAGTGTCATTTTGGCATAAACTTAGCCTGCCGCATTGTTATTTGTCAGTCGGTTGAATCTGGTTGGCCGGCCGGTGTTTTTAACCGGCCGACCGGCCGGCTGATTTTAGCCGGCCAACGCCGGGTTTTTTCGGCGACTATCAGGCCGGCCGGCGGCCGACCGGCCGGCCGAAAATTCCGGCCGGTCACAAACACTATTTGCAAATGTTTTAATGAATCTTTAATAGTAATAGGTAACTTTCGACATTGAACATTTTGCTTCAAAAAAACGGGCCCAGAGAATCTATGATATATACTATAATATTACCCATATGTTCGAAATTCATAGTCTTTTGTCAAGTCTAAAATTAGACAGAATAAAAATAAATATGTTCATAAAAAAAATAAATATACAAAAATGCATAAATACAATTAAATTTATCGCCAGTTTTGAAAAAATAAGTTCAAAACAGTCAAATTATATGGTTGGTGTGAATTTTCCCCCCGGAAAATCTACCCCGGTGCAAATTTTCCGGGGGGAAAATTTACACCGGGGAAATTTTTCCGGGGGGAAAATCCACAGGGGGGAAAATTTACACCGTGACACCGACAAAGTTATTTTTTAGGTTTCGAGGGCGGAAAAAAATAGTCGACCCACGCAGCCGGACTACCCGCGGGTCGACCCACGGGTGATATTTTTCGACCCAAACCCAACCCGCGGGTACACACGACGACCCGCGTCCACCCCTGTAATCCGACAATTTTCAAAGCATTTTTTCAGAACATTCTGTAAAGCAGGAAAGGCTCGACACGAAAGGGTTACGGATAAATATGCACCGGACTTTCAGGTCCCTAGTAACACTTATTCAGCAATAACGCTGGGCTCAATGTTGGTTAGGACCCCCTGACTCCTTTAACGTTCTAACTATACAGACAAAAGCACGTATATTAGCTGTCCAAATTCAAAACACCAAAACTACATACTGTAAAGTGTATGTATTTTAGTTAACCAATGTAAAACGAAGCCTCAAAACTTTACTTAAACAGCGATACATGGTGTATAAGAGACAGGATACAGAACATAATACACACACCACACAGATTAGCAATCACAGAATTAATTTATAGTATAATAGTACGGAATAAATAATAACTATAGACATAAACGGAGAAAACAACAGTAGGCAAACAATAAATAAAATGAATGCATAATGATGTAAGAACAATTAAATATTATTGCAGCTAGAGTTTCTGTCATTCTAATCCTGTAAGTCATGCCATGTAAGACAAACTAACGATTCCGAAAAAACACTTTACAAAATTTCTCCTATTTTTCATTTCTTTGCACTATACAGACTTTAAGCCAAACTATACAGACCCATTTGGGTAGTGATCTACGAAATCCCAGCTGCCACACAGAAATAAGCACAATTCTTTAAAGCTTGCTTCACTGGTAATAGGGATGTGCAGTATCGCGTCCTCACTTCCAACTAAGCGTTCCATGAACTATAAACGCTGGTTGAAGTTTAAAATATTTTTACGCGGCGGCCTCAGCCGCCGCGTATATACTATAGTGCAAATCTGTGCGTCAAGAGCACACAAATCTCACCATTCCAGTGTTAAACTGCTGGTAGGTCAGCAAATAACACAGTTTGTGTGGGTGTGTGTGGAACATCCTGTGTGTACGTAGTTAGTCTCACCACGCCGCCTTAGCTACGTTCTACTGCATGCTGTCATTTGCCTTATGTCAAGTAGGATAAATCTTGCATACAGACAGTAAAAAGACAAAACCTGTTGCAACACTGCTTCATAAGTTGTTTATTTGCGTGTCGGAAGATACACATTTTGAAGGCTGATGACATGGCAGCACTCAGCAGTGCTGTGACACGGTTCTAAATAGCGTTCTGCTATGACACAACAGCGTGAGCGAGTGACCAAACCGACATCAGTCAAAGCCTATCCAAGCTTTTTTGTATTAATGAAAAAATCAATAAACTATTTGATGAAGCCGGGATTAACAAACAGCCGGTGCCGGGCTTGATTTTTATGAATACCTACCATAAGCCCGGGTTCTCATCCCAGGTTTTATGAATACGCAAAGCCGGGATTTTAAGCCCGGCTTGGTGCACCTGTGGATAAATAGCTACGCTTACACTTTTATGAATATCCGTGCAGTAGCTGACTGTCGCGCGATTTTTGTCAGATGCAAACTTGAAATTGAAAATAAGTTTAAGCCTTATAGTTGATATGTTTATTACATATGTATGTTGCCTTCGAAAAACTTAAAGTGCCGCGTTTTATATTCGTAGAATATCCTCAGCACAGCAAGCATGTTGCACCGTAATCTGTCAAAAATAAGTTAAACCTTACTCGCAAAACGTGCTTGTTTACCTAAGGCTACAGATTGATTTTGTTTTCATAAAAGGCTTGGATTTTAAACCGTGACTATCAGTCTCTTTACGAAAAGGCGTTAAGCATAACACTCAATACGAAAATCCGTTATTTAGTGGTCCAATTGAAACTGCGGCTGAGTTAACAGTAGCAAAAAAGCGATGTTAGCCAGTGGTAGCCCTAAGCCAGTTTTATACTTGCCCGTCCCTATCGAGTTTTCCTTAAGCAATTGCAAGAAAACTACATGACAAAATAAGCCAATTTTTTGCACTAAGTATAATTTGGGGTCATTTCCAGATGGTATGCACAAAAACAGCCGTACCGTTTCTGTGAATTCTTCAGAGCAGCTGACCGAAATTTGTCCCTAGCTTGCCCCAATCGCATTATAAACAATTATGAACCAGGCTTTACGGGATGATGTACAGTCCTAATTAGGCAAGGAATCGAATTGGCAGCCTTTGGATTAGTAGTCGGACGTTTTGAAGCAACTGGGGGGTAATAGGTATAGCATTTTCTGAGTTCCCGAGGACAGCTACATAACGACTAGGAATGTCAGATGAGTCACCGCTGAATCAAGCTTGAACACAAAGATGCGAATATATAATACAGTCTGGAAGCTGTGAAGAAATAGATTACTTTGTATCCAACAAACACAAATAATCAGCTTAAACGTTTTTCAAATAATTTCATAGAACCAACTGAAGACGACAATACAAAAATTGCAATGTTACAAAAGTGAATTATTTCAAATTGGATACAAAGTAAAAATAAGAAGTTTTTGAACTGATTATATCATTCAAATCGGCAAAAAACATTAGACAAAAAGGTTATTTTAAGATTTAGCTTTAAATACAAAATTTGGCTTTACTACTTGAATGATAGTATATAAATATTGTAAATTAGGCTTCAAATACATATAATGCATTTGAAATTATAATCAGTTCAGAGTATAATAACCAGTACTAGCACTTATTGCAAAAGAAAACCATGATCAATAACTTGATACAGCTTACCGACTTGAGAATTATAAATTATGAACACTTCTGAAACGCGATGTTTTAAAAAAATGACATAGATCCTTACCATGTCAGCAATAAAATTTTGAGAAACACACTGCAAAAATGAGAAGAACCAGTCTCCAAATCACACATAATATTTGTATATAGTCAAAAAGCAAAATAAATTATATAAGTTACACAAAGCCAAACAAATAAATAAAAATTGACAAATGTTACATGGTCACAAATCAAGCACAATTCACACGCAAACTGAAATTTACGACACAATAACAATAGCAGACTAGACATACGTAATTTGTATGAGCTAAAGTAGGTAAAGCTATGCTGACATTGCACAAAGAATAAGACCCCACGGATGCAAGCAAACACACTAAATTGGCTTAATAAAAATTAAGTTGTTTCAATTAATTGGAAAATGTATCTATTAACGCATATCATTAACCGACCAAATATTATGTAACTAACGCTATAACTGTCTTACACACAATGACGATATCACTGCTATCATACACAACATTACGGCACTCGGAAATTAGTCTAAACAACACTGGAATGAACCACAAAAACATCAGCACTTACAAACACTGACAACTACTATTTACAATTAATCCCTTGTGCGTATAACTGGGCTTGTATATATAACTAATTATTATATATACCTGTGCTATTAGTGTTTGTGACCGGCCGGGAAAAGCCGGCCGGCCGGCCGGTCAAAATCGCCTGGCCGGCCGGCCAACCAGATTCGACCGACTGACAAAATTAGGCCGGCATAACGATTTGGCAGGCTAAGTTTATGCTAAAATGACCTCTGGACTTGGATCAATTGGTTTTATCCAAAAATTCGGAAGCTGCGGCATCCTCTGTTTCCACAGAAAAACAACGTAAAAGTGAGAACCAGCCAAATTACCACACGTTATTAAAGTACATATAAAATACAAGGAAGTAGGGAATAATACAAGCGAACAACCATATACGGAAAGCTGTCTAAAAGTTAACAACTTGAAACTGGAATGTTGTTGACAAAACCCTGACAATAATCAACAGTAGCATACACTTTCATAGCAGTCCTATAACAGTTCCTAGTCAAATAGAAACTCGAATAAAAGTCAAACTCAGCTCAATACATCAGCAGGTTAGAAATAAATTTTTAGACACGAAACTGAGATACTTCAAAAATATATATACTAAAGCCCAAGTCTTATATCCGGCACTTTTCCAAGATTCCGGCGCCATTGGTTTCGAACAGCGCCGTTTATGGTATGATGGCTCTGCGGGAATGAAGCAGCTCTTTGGGCTTGTTCATTCCCGCAGAGCCATTATGCCATGTCCGGTACTGTAAAAAAGGGTGTCGGATTTTTTACTAAAGAGCCGGATTTAGGACTTGGGCCATAAAGTCGAACAACCAAACGGGATTACATTAAAATTAATAGTCATTTTTTTAAAATATCAGTAAAAATAACTTATTTCGAAATGTGCTACTGTGAGCGAAAAAAATTTCAAGCGAAAAAAGCACGCTGAAAGTTCGTCAAACTCCCCTTTACGTATATATGTCTACAAAATGTGCACAGACTCAACTCTTTAGTACGTAAATAAGCACAAAATGTTTTCACTAAACTTTTTCCCTAGAACTTCACAAACTTTGAAAACAGACACGTAAAAGTCCAAGTCTGTCTATTTTCGAAGTTTAAATTTAATGCATGGCCAGCTAACTCAAACTCTGCTGCTAGAGCTTCTCTGTCAGGGAGGAATATCCATTGAAGTTGCCATTCACATTATACGACTCTAAAGGCAAGCGAAACTAAGCCTATAATAACAATGATGATTTCACAATTTCAATGAAAGTGTCTCTTTGCTTGTCGTTAGAAAATTTAGTTTAGTCGTCAAAACAATTTCGTTTTTAGAGTGGCGCAAAATACTACCCTAAGTATGATAAAGCTGCGCTGCACAAAAGATCCTGAATAATTCGAAGGTACTTTGCCTACAACAGACTAAAGAAAAATTGATTATATCAAGTCATATGTATCGCATCTGACTAGGAAAAAACTGGGTCAATAGAGTTACCCCCGATCAATATTCTGTACTAGGTCTTAGTATCTGTTTAGCGAATCATATTATGTAAACAGGGCGTAAGCAGTAAACAAAAAGAGATACCTACGCTTTTCAGCATGAGTAAATTAAACAAACCAAAGCAAGATTTTCAAAATCTAGTTTACACCTGTGACTGTGCCTTCCAAACTGAGCTCATGCTTTATTGGTGCACGGCAGCAACTACAAAAGATGTTTATATTTTCTAGTTACGTAAAGTAGACAAAATTAAAAAAACAAATATTTGTGGTAAATTACAAACCACATTGAAATATGGTCAAAACATGTGGTCCAAATGACACTAATAATCTATTTTCAGAACTTTTTAAAACTTTAAAACTTAGAACAAGTATGTAGGTAAACGAGACACATTTTCAGGCAAAACACAACAGTGTTCAGCAAGTTTGGAATGAATTAAAACAAAGAGGGAACATTACGCAATATTGGCACCGGAATTAACAGATTAAAGCCAGTTATGATTAATAAATAATAATTAACCAATAACCATTTACCTCGGATTTTAAAACCATCATTTAAATTGATTAACCCTTCCATGACTAAAGGGACCCTCTAGCACCACAAGCATACATGCCACCAACAGCATATAATAGTGTTTCACGTTTATGAAAGTATATAAAGGTGGGACACTATTATGCACTCTTGATGCCATTTATGCGAAGATGAGGAAAAAATGTGGGTCGGTAGTAATTACGTCACAATATTAGCAGCTAAACATTATTAGGAGTATAAAAGGGGGAGTAGGAGTCAGGGGAACTATTAGGGGAACAACAATCTCCAAAGACCCAAAAGCCTATTATGGTCAATAAACCAAGAACTAAATTATAATAAACTTGGCTGAGTGCTGATCGCCTTGTATTTTCACCCGGGCAATAATTCGTCACTTCTCACATTTTTACGTCAAACGGTATATATTGAATGCACGTATATCCGTTAGTTTTCTAAGGTTTTGTTGAGTTAATTACGCTCTTTAAATTAAAAATATTTAAAAACCAGAATTCATATAACCACAATGTTGGTAGAAATAAAATTTTACACACATGAAAGCATTTATAGTTGTAGATCATATTTTCAAACCGATTAAAACGGTTTTATTCAAACCACCTTACTCTCCGAACCAATTCAGCTTTTTCTGAACAAAGAAACGACTTGTTTGGTCAAATGAATCAATTGAAATATCAAACGGTCTGCGAAAGTTTAAACGTGGACCAAGACAACCCTATAAGCGAGATATTTGAGCGAACCAATAAAAACAGGAAAAGTTGAAAAGCAAATCGAAAAATTAGCACTGAATGAAATTAGTAATTCTTGGACAAATATCGCGGCAAATGGTATTACGGCGTTTACAGTAGCAGCAGCAGGTTAATGTCAAAATAAAACAAATATAAAATGGAATGTATAATGAAGGCTGAAGCTGCTTGTTGAATCATGAATAAGTAAAATATATTGAAATAGTAGTACTAAGCAATAAATATATTATAATATAAATAAATTAATACGGATGTCGGATACATTCACAATATATCGACCGACAAGAGTACCAACACTATCACAACAGACTGTGAAAATATACTATACTCTTGGCGATAGAATACTAATATATACGTATATAGTTCTGCATCAGCGCATAATAAAGTGCACAACAAACGGGTGCCGGAGTACAATAGCAACACGACAGGCTCGGCACAGCATCAACAATTGCAGGACTGCGTTTGCTGTTGCTGAGGCATGTCTACCAGCCGGGTGCCTTTGTTCGCCTAAAACGAAAACAATGAACCGTAGCATTATAAAACACGGTTCATACTCGTTTTATGCTTGCCCCTATCGTTTTGTCCTTCAAACTACGTGGATTTTTCTGCAAGAAGAAAGACGTTCGGTTCAAGTGCAGTTCCTATAGAAAAATTACACTAATAAATTCTATAATTAGTTCACAGTACCTGACTGGAAATTGGTCTCTGACCCTCTATTATTAGGAACCGGGCTCCACCTTACTCAAACGTAAAAAATAGATTATACAGGCATCCACGCATTAATGCGGGTATTTATGAGGACAACAGACGTCTAAAGTGCGTCTGAACATTTGGTTATGAATAATGCAGCTTTAGCCAGTTGAATACAATTCCCTAACCAAAGGTTTGCAATTAGCTATTACTCAATTACAGCATATTCCAAGCAAACCACTTTCACTAGCAAAAATGCAAACTTTTGCCAAAAAGATTGGCTTTTTAGGTCACCTGAGGTTTGTTTCTTTGCAGTATTACACTTAATCAGTCACAATAAAGACCAGCGAATTTAAGAACTAACGATTTGTATTTATATACTTCAAAACGGCAACAACATTTTTCCGGCAGAGCAGGGTTTCTTTTTCAAAACGGCCGATGCTCAATTCGTGCTCATTTTTAAATTTGCCGGGCAGAGTAAAAGGCGAAACATTGCACTGAACAATAAACTTTACAATTTACATTAGTGACGTAATGATTTACTTTATCCGTTTCATCGGTCGAAACGGTTTATAAGTGAACGATTCGTAACGACTTCAATATTGGAGTGGATTGTTAAGAATTAAGATATATAATATAATATCTGTATAAATCTGAAATTCTGAAAGGCGCCCAAAAGCGTAACTTTTGGGAATGCTTAATATTGCTTGATTGACAAATTGATTTTGTCAATTGCAGACACATATACTTTATATACTTTCTGCGATGAGACTCAGTTGGGCGACTTATATCCAAGTTATGTCCAGCAAGAAAAAAGTTTTCCATCTCCATCAATAAATTGTAACTGGACACACTTGTGGAATGTGGACACATTATTTGGTTTGAAGAAAATTGCTATTATAGTAACTTCATGATATCAAAATGTAACTGACTTGTGTGACAGTGGGATCGCTATCTAGTGATTCAGCCATTTTGTCACAAATTATGTCCACGAGTCGTTCGAATACGGCTTTCACATTCACATTTTCTTTTGCTGATGTTTCGAAGAATTCAAGTCCTGAACAAAGCCCTCCTGAACAAATAAAACAATCTTTACATTAACAATCCCCCCTAGCAGCCAACAATACACGAAGAGAACAAATATCGAAAAAAAAAAACAAACACACGTAGAGGGGGGGGGGGGGGGGCCCCCCCCCCCCCCCCCCCCCCCCAAAAGGGCCGGGCCAGGGGAAAGGGCGCGGGGAAAGGGGGCCGGCGGAAGAAAAATTTTGGCCAAAATTTTATTAACAAATCGAAGGGAAAAAATCGAAAGCGAAGCGTACCGTCCCAAAAAAATTGTCAAAATCGGTGTTTTTTGGCCAAAAAAGGTAAAAATTGCGCATTTTGGGGAGGGAGGGGGCAAAAAGGGACGCAGGGGAGGGGGGGGGAACATAAGGGGGGAGGGGTACCCAAAATTTCGGTGCTGTTACATGTATGAAAGCAAACCAACACAAATTCTACCTTCCACAATGGCCTGAAGCATTCACACATGTCACATACATGTACGGAGTCAAAAATACAAGGACCTTTCTTTCTGGCCAAAATTTGAAAACCTGTTTGACAAAACATAATTATAATCCAGCATTTTGCAAAAGTTTCACAAAAAATTCCATTTTTGCCTACTATTTATTGATCAAATGTTTCAAAACCTTGTCCAGCCATTCCTGTTTGGCGGGCCCTAGCTGAATAGTGAATAGTGATTACCTAGCTGATCGGCAAGCTGTTTTCCCCTTTCGTAGGACACGACCCTCTCGTCCTCCATGTCGCACTTGTTGCCCACCAGCACCACCTGCGCGTTGTCCCAGGAATACGTCTTGATCTGAGTGCACCTAAAAACACAACATGTTGTTGCTCAACATAACAAGTCCTACAATATTGTAACGATTGTGAAATTTTACAAACGTTGCAATTGTTACAATTAAACGTAACATTGAAACCAAGTGCATCAGACACGTAAATACAGCATAAGCACTAGTAAGCCAGAAAGTCGCCGGGGTCTGGGCCTGGGCGTTAACCGCCCCAAAAAATGAAGAAATTTTTGATTTATAGGTCAAATTTGGTCAATATTGGAAACGTAGCACAAATTTATTTAGTCGTGCAATAGAAACTAAACGAGACCCCCTTGTATACATTTTCACCAGGAAAAAATTTCTCGGAGGGGAGGAGTGTATAGACCCCCTAGATCTGCCCCTGCGCACTACATGGGTGGAGATTGATCCTGATGGGTGGAGATAAGCTGCTGAAGATGAACCGGCCTACATGCTGCATAAAATGGATCAAGGCATTTCTGACGGACAGGAAGGCGAAGGTGCACTACAATGCCCGTCTCAGCAAATTAGATTACCGGCTGCCTACCAGGCACCCCGGCTGAGTATGCGCGTCTGGAGGCTAATCTGATTCCTTTCTCACTTCGCGCTAAGGAACTGGTCATGAGCGGAAAGCGGAAAGGGCACCGGCTCCCGGAATCGAACCCCAGGGCTGAAATCTGCCGCCGTGAAATCCGACAGCGGTTACCCTCTCAGGATTCTTGGACAGAATGTGGAAAACGACTTCTGAACCCACGGAACTGGCAAATAAAAGAAGAGAACCTCTATGCCTATTAACTATTAATCCCAGCGACTTCCCTGAAAATCTGTCCTGCTTTGACTCAATCCCCACTTTGGGGAACTCCAGGCGCAAGGACGAGCTCACTGATGCTGAACTTCGGACAGCAACTTTTGAAGCGCTCAGTAGACTACCAGAGGCTGACTATGCGATCTGGACTGATGGTGCTGTAATCGGCGGCAGCAAGAATGGTGGCGCAGGCGCCATTGTTACCGACGGAAAAGGTAGCATTGAAACTGCAGCGGGGCCCCTGTGCTCTAGCTTAAGAGCCGAGGAAACTGCGCTTCTCAGCTGTCTGAAATGGGCCTCCAATAACACCACTGAGTCCACGGCAGAGATAAGAATTTGCACGGACTCAAAGTCTCTAATCCAGAAGATCCAAAGAGGCCCGCTGAAACCGATATCCACCCTGGAGAAGGAAACCTGGGACTACCTACTTTCCGTCACGAACCGTGGTACTCACATAACCCTACAGTGGGTACACAGCCATGTCGGTATCGGAAAAAACGAGGCTGCCGACAAGGCTGCGAAATCTGCTGCCTCCCTAGACCAAACCAATATTGGCATTGACATGCTGTCCGCCAAGGCAGCCATCAAACGACACATAAGGGAAGAGTGCCGCAGACTGTGGGCGCAATATGACACTGAAAATATCTTTGACGGACATATGCCCGTCCATCCAGCCCTGGAAGCTAACCTGAAAAGGAGGGACAGAGTTATTTTATCCCAAGGACCTAGCCCACGTACTTCTGCACTGACCATCCCACAGAAAACCCCGGCGACGCCATCTAGGAACCAGGCCAAGGCTTGACATTCTGTCCAAGGGTCCCCCAAGGGTTCTGGCTTTCCTCCTAAGAAAGTGGCCCCGGCTCCAACCGTCCCTGCAACATTGGACCCCCACTCCCTACGCGATGACCCCAGGAACAGAAGAAGAAGAAGAAGAAGATTGATCCTGAGGCCTTAATCCATATCAAACGGTAGTACTAGCCATCGCACTGGAATGACAAGCAAAACGGCACCCGATTTTGCCACCCGAATGGGACAAATTCCATCCCCGGTTCCCATAACGTTGCATATAGCGGGGTAACCAATTAGTTAATATTAATCTAAGCCCATGGCGCCACGGTAATAGGCAGTGGTGATGGTTCGATAGCGTTCTTGGCCCGCTGTGTCCTAAAAAAAGTGCCATGATAAAAATTAAATAAGATAAAAAAT
>JASANF010016074.1:0-18655 GCA_030248245.1 Trissonchulus sp. WLG1_4
TTTATTTTTAAGATAAGCGGACTTACGCCCGAAAGGTAATAAGTTCTAACGTTCATTTTGACTAGACATAGAGGTCCGCTTGCCCGTGTGTTATAATGTCTCTACAGAAGTATGAATCCCCCCATTGACATTAAAAATTGTTTTAACTTCGTTAATAGTTTGATAATTTTATTCTAGTAGACTTTACACAGCTGTTGTTTTAGGCTTGGACTATGCTGCAGGCTTTTGCTTCGAAGGAAAAGAAACTCGGTGTACAAACACTTATATTTAAATTTCCTGGTAAGCTGGCTCACCTTGAAACATAATATTATTTTGTCTCAATAGTTTTGTGAATAAGCTGGTGAAGGCAATAAACATTTTTCATTTCACGTTCTTTTTTTATTTCTCTGTAATTTGTTTACTGGGGTTTACGTTGAAAAAACCATGCGACTGATTGTTTTGTTTTCAGATAAACTAGAATATCGCGATTTATTGAAGAAGAAGAAACCAGCTTGAATTTACTGCCATTTTGCTATATATTAATGTTGGGAAATATTCAACATCCACTTTTTGTGTGCAATTTGTTAATTTATTGTATTGTATCTGTTATTAACATTATGAAATACATTTTTGGAAAATGATCAACTTCGATTCGTACTCACAGCCGTTTGTATATTCAGCACGTAACTGTTAGTATATTGCAATGCGGTTTGATTTGTTCTGCGGTTTGATTGGTTTGTAACTAACTGTTTCGACTGAACGGACACAGCAGCAAAAAAACAGAAAAAATTCTGGCAAAAATATTAAAAAATAGAGGGCGGAAAACGGCGTTTTTTACGTTAAATGAAAGGATTAAACAAAGAAAATATATGTAGAGAATTCCATTAATCATTACAATGCGTTTTAGCCTATATTAATTAAAAGCGTGTTTCAGCTGGTTTGTACTCGTTAATTATCGATTATGGTCTCTATGTGCCTGAGTTATGTTCATTAAATAAAGTATTATTATCTACTTGCGTATGAAACCTGTCATAGGTTAGGGAGAGTAGATTGACTGGTCATACGAGTGTACTGTCCACTGTCCAATGCACAGTATCTGAATTTCGAGGACCAGAGTTGTGTCGCAAATCATGTACCTACCGGTACCCAATACCAATAACCGCCAAGCACAACCCCTGTTCAAGTTCAAGACTAATGGGTGCAATTCACAAAGTTGATTTTGTAAAACCATGGATTTACATACGTGTTGCATTGTTTGCACATACCATTACGTACCTATTATCGCCTGATTCGTCACGAATTTTGCGTATTTTCTTACTCCGCTGTCTCAGCAGTTAGCTCAGTTAAAACCCTTTGACGCCCAGAGGTTCTCTCTCTAGACAGCCAGAAGTTTTTCCTGTTGGGCCACAGCCCAACAGGTCTTTGATTTTGATTCTGTCATCTTAACACAGTGCTAGCGTTAAAGTGTTAATGTGCGGAGTGTGTTTTACACGTCTTTTACCGTTGCTCCGCATCTGTCACAGCTAAAATGCCTTGTACAATCAGTGGTTGCTGCTTCATTGGTTTGTAATAAGGTACATTGAAAATGCAAAAGTCAGACAAAAAGTGAACATCTAGGAATCGACGACATCACCTCAAGGTTGTGAACCCAACAAACTGACCACTAGACCAATCAGTTCTGATACTTCACTGAATTAATAATCAAGATATATTAGAAATCGACGATAATACTGCGTGCTTCTAAACTGGCACAACTTATTTGCAGTAGAACTGCAAGATAATTTCGCAGTTATGGAGAAGCAAACATGAAATTCAGTAATTAATCTTTACTTAGTGCCTACCTACCTACCTTCCAAGTTCCGACTGCCGAAAGCTTTGGGCTGAGATTTTGCAGTTTCAATCGCTGTAAAAGGAGTGGCATTACATGGGCAATATGCAAATTAAGAAATAAAACTTTCGCTGGCCCAACAGGTTTACGATGGCCTCTGGCCAATGTTACTTAAAAATAAATGCTTGATACTTACTGAAGACTTTTGCCGAAAACTTAGCTTGTTTGGCCATTGCTCGAGCTACGTACGTCGTAGAAAGCTCGCAAAACCACCAGAGAATTTAATAGTAAACAAACTCTTATCAGTCAATCAAGCGTCTATGACGCATCGTTTTTGAGCTGAACCGCAAATTTTGCGCCAATGCTCAGGCATAATATCTGTTATATATATATATATATATATATATATATATATATATATATATATATATATATATATATATATATATATATATATATATATATATATATATATATATATATATATATATATATATATATATATATATATATATATATATATATATATATATATATATCTGCCAAGCTTTATAGCCCCATATACATCCACCACGTGGGGTACCTGAGGTTCACAGTGCGCATCAAAGGGTTAAAATTTAAAACCAGCAGGCAGCAGCACAGCAAGTTTCTCTCTCGTCTGCTGGAATTTTAACCGAGTTACATATGTAAAACCACGGTTTAAGAGAATTTACGATTTAATTTACGAATTACGAACACATCCAGATTTAAGCGGTACAAAGGCACCTTAGAAAGAGCGGTCGGTCTCGTAAATGATGGCAAAGACCCTCAAGAAGAACACCGTCACTGTGCTTTTGGTAAACGAATCCAGCAATATTTCGTAACGAAATTATGTACAAATCATATAAAAACGCACCTAAAACCATCGTTTTATAAAACCACCTTTGTGAAATCCACACATGCAGTTGTGCCACTGATGTGTGAGGGGGTGACCTAAGGGCTTCGATTGATGTCTTGAAATGAAAGGCGTTATGGTGTGCTCTGCAATGAGAACGCGACAGCGGAGTAATTTTTCTGGTGGGAAAATTCACTGGGGGGAAAATTTACACCGTGACACACTGACACCGGCCCGACCCGGAAGCGCGTTAGTCGACCCAGCCGAAAGAATTTGTTAGTGGCAGACTGACAGAACTCTACCTGAAACTTTGAAGGCCACTAAGTACTAAACCCTGTGCACACTGTACAGTATACACGCTGATTATCTCCGTTATGCAATTTGTAACCGTCACTCGTCTGACGGCTAGTATTCTTGTAAAAGGCTACACAGTTAATTAACCGTTCTACTAAAGTACTAAACACTGAATCGGCTATCGAATTAAATTCTAACAAGCCAAATCTGCGGCAAACCCTTCAGTAAGTATTAAGCAAAAAGCTTTAAGTAAACTGACCAGAGGTCAGCTAAAGCCTGTTGTGCAGCGATATTTATCCTTCCAACGGTGGATTGCACCAAATAGTATTAACTAACGATAGGCTAATTCGGTTTAGCGCAGGCTTAAATTCCTTAAATCGGTTCAAGTCCGCTGCAATAATGAAGATTGGCGCAGTTGGCTAAGAGTTGATTAAAAACTGAGGTGTAGCTTCGGTTAAGCTGATTCAACTAAATCTATTCAACTAGAGATTAGGCCCAGCCCAACTCAGACTTAAGTAATCCGATTTGGTGTGCATTGTAATCAACCTAAATTTAAGAAAACAGTTGATAGTCAGCCAGAACATCCGAAACACAGACTTCATTATTTGATTTATATAGCGTGGCTTGTCAGCTAATTTACATACTAGTTGCATAATACACCCACAATATTTGCATTATGCCAGCCGCCAAAGTTGGCAGCACGCAGTTTGGGTTCACATGCAATCATAGTAGGTACAGAAAGATGTATATCAGTTGTTCATCTGTAAATTTATCACGTCTATGTAATTGTGATACTCAAGCCACCTGGCCACCTGTGATACTCAAGGTAGTGACACTTTTGGTTGGGTTTGCATGTAGACACACACAGCGTGTGCAGATATTTTGGCGAGATCAACTTTTTGTCAGTACAGATTTCCAGACAACATTCACAGCAATGTGACGCACGCGGGACACCTAAACGCACTACAAAAGTTATCACTGATTTCTGTGCATCTTTTATGCTAGGCAATGCTGTGACGCACGCACAGTTAATCTAAACTGCACAGTAAACAAACACACACGCTTAACCACGCTCCATACTATCCGCCAAAATCAAAATTAAAGACCTGTTGTGCTGTGGCACAACAGGAAAAACTATGAAAATTCAGTGTATGCAAAAATACAACTCGCCCACTCAGTGAAATGCAGTAGGTAACACACGCCGCAGAACCTACCTTTGCACAGTTCTCCTGCTAACACTGGGAGTAGGTAGATAATAGGACTATTATCCTATACTCTTGCCAGCACGAAGGCTAAAATTAGCACCTTGTTCAAAACAGAATAATTTATTTATTGTATAATCTGATATATATGCTCCGGTAGGTGTTAGCGTAAATTTAATTTGAAATTAAAATATGCGTTTTAAATGGAAGCCGGTCAAACGATCGTTTTCCGTGATAATTTTGGTGTGGATTTATATTTCTCAGCGAAATCTCGACTCGACTCCTTGTGAACGGATTAAACAAAAACAACGAAACATCAATTCAACTGATTTCGTGAATTTTTCCGTTTTAGATTATGAAAGTAACAAAAGCGATTTCGCAAATTTATCTCACAAATGTCATGATTATATCCATTTTGTTTTCCTTTATATACCTCAGTCATTTTTGCAAAATATCAACTTGTGCGCAATTGAATCTGCTTTGCGGCAAAATTCTGAACGCTGTGTTATCATTTGGACAACCGGTGAAAATGGGGGAAATGTGGGGAAATTCGCGAGGAAATTATGGCAAATGGATTTTCTGCAAAAAGAAAAGCTGTTTTTGGTCGTCTTTGATATGGATAAAATATTAACAGGTGGGAGCCAAACAAATCCGCTAAAGGTGGACTGCACAAATAAATAAACGGCTCAGCAAAATCGAGCCTATTCAAGGAATTCGCTGATAAGCAAAACCTGTCTAAGCTACTTTATTTGACCAGGTAGTTTTCTTGGAATTGCTATAGGAGATAGGACAAAATTTTAGAGACAAGGACGAGGGAAAAGTATGAACCGTGTTATAAAACCTCGAAAAATTAACATTACTAGCTGTACCTAACTACCCACCAAGCTATAATTTTCCATTGCTGACGGGATTTTGTCCTAACTTTCCCGTTTAAACGGACACCACCACAGACATCTACATAAACCGTTGCATGAATTGAGCCCAATAAAGATACAGCAATATAATTTTAGGCTGGCCGGTTTTGCAATCCTGGTACCAGGAATGCCGCGACCCGACCCACCCGTTCGATGTCTACGAAATGTCTGATTTGCTGCGACTGGTCGTTTTATATCGGATTGGGGGCGCTTATTTGGATTCTGATTTCATATCTCTCCGACCGTTGAACTGGTCCATCAGTCTGGCACTGCAAAAGCAACCCTGGGGGCCTAACTGTAAGGACTTTGCGTTCCATCGCTGGGTCCAATTTATAAATTAGGTACATGATTCTCCGACAAGGTTAAAATCAAATAAAAATTTTTAGACATTACCAGAAGATATCTTTTACCTACTTTCTAATGTGGGACGACAAAAAAGGATTTGTTAGACGTCCATATTTTTTGGTCATTAGACTGACCATGTGAGTGTTTCTTGGAGCGAGGGCTGCTTTTGGGGTTTGGAGGGGGAGGGTAAATAAATTATCCCCAATGCCCCACAGGCCAAATACCCACTATATTATTACATATATTTCAGGCTTGAGCAACGGTTACTTAATTTTCCCGGCAGGGCATCCGTTCATAGCGACTGCTTTATCGAACTTTGTGCTCAATTTTGACCACACTTGGGCCAACAACGGACCCAAATTGATAACCGAAACGTATCAAGATCAGAAACTACTAAACCCGAAAAATATGGAAAAACTAGTCCTTGACCACGAATATAGAATCCTCTCCGTCAACTTTTCGCGATCTTTGGACATTTATTTTAATAAGCGAATAGATTTGCGCGATTTCAATCAATCGATTTTGTTTCACGCTTACGGAGCAGTTTACAAAAATTTCATTCCTGAGTCCAATTCGGTTTTGAAAAGAATCATGGCCGAAAAATGTCCGTCAGTGTCGCAAAAAACCATCGTTTTTCCCAAAGACAGAAAACCGACCGTTTTAGATCGAATATACAACCAACTCATCAATTGGGTGCGAAATTGGTTTGAAGAAAAAACTAATTTGCAACTTGAAACTTTTGTTGATCCGCCCAATTTCGGACTGAAACCCAACGGAATATTTTAAAAGTTCAGGGTCACAGCCATACATGGGCAGCTAGCAAATTCTGGGGGGGGGGGGTGAGGGTGAGCCACCGAGGGGTGGGGTCCGGAGCAACTTTTCCGAACCAACCAACCGGAGCAACTTTTCCGCTCATTTTGCCTGCCATCGTGAGCCACCATTTTTGTCTTGTCAGCCACCGATTTTTGCCATCGTGAACTATATATACTGCCAAAACATTCCGGGGGGGGGTGGGTGAGGCAACTGTCTGGGGGGGGGGGGAGGTGAGCTTGACCCCCCCCCCCCCCGGCCCCCACGCCCATGGATGTTCACAGCTTAAAACTATATAGCTAAAAACAGAACCAGTTTAAATTACCAATTTATTAAAAATGAAAATAAGCCACATCGCCACAAAAAGACAGTCAAACATGAAACAGTTATCTCAAAAAATCCACGATTACAATTTTCAAATTTCATATTTTCACATATTTCGGTTAGTTGTTATCGTGCAGTAAATGTTAAATGTTGAAAAATTGAATCGTGACGGTTTTTATACCCCGACAAACCCTGCAGACACTTCCTGAAATTAATTAACCGGACTAGATTAAAATTAGTTTTCTTAATAACATATTTCACAGTTTCACACTTCAAATCAAATCAAACAATTTAAATTTCAGAATGGGTTCATATATATACTTGTCGCGGCAAATTATAATCTGGTTTCATAGACAAATGTTATGAGTTACTGGCAAAACAATTTTAATCTAATGCCCTTAATCTACTATGTAGCTATCAGACACAAGTACGAACCTGACTTTAATAAACTATTTTTACCAAAATACAATCTTGATTTAATTCCACATTTATTTTGACAACAGAATTTAATTTCACTTCCGTCGGGGTTAAAAAGTTAATACATTGTCCAAAATCAGATACGGTCCGAAAATCAAATTTCAAGTCCAAATTTAATCCGAAATATTCTGCCGAGACCGCAATAGCATGAATAATCCCATCCCGCCGAATCGGTATTTCGATAATTCGATTCTGACTCACAAAATCCGGTAACTGGCTTTCAGAAAAATTCAGATTCTGTTCTAAATTTAAATTCAACAATTCCACAGAGTCATCAGATAAAACCGAATGATCAAAAATATTCAAATTGATGTCAGGCATACAGGAAATTTCGATGAGATCGTTCAAAACCGCTCCGATTTCAAAATCCAGCGTTCTGCTTTTGGTCAGAATCTTAGCTCGCGCTTGCAGTTCTTCCGATTGGATTAACCGGCCTAAAACTTTAATCCGCGATGGAATAACCCGATCAATTTTGCACAGAGTACGATAATAAGCAATATCTACTAATCCTTTATCTCGAATTAATCCATTGTTCAATATCGGATCACAAATCAGTAGTGAGAATCGCTCCCGTGACGTTTCGAGTTGATCTGACGTCATGGATTTAGAATTCGGATTAAGTTTTAAATCCGGATTAATTTTTCTGTCTGCCAAAAAAGTCATATTAAGCTGACCAATGGGCAAATCGTATGTTTGTTCCAAAATTGAACCGAGTTCTGTTAAGTCCAAAATTTTCGGCGTATGACTGCAGTTTTGAGTTAGAGTTTGTAGCGTGGAAATGTAAAAAAGGCAAAAATCTTCGGAATTTAATTTACCAATCAGATCACTGCTTGTTGATGAATAAACTTCTAACCGACCTGAAAAATTAAAAAAATAAATTCATATAATTAGTCTTCCATTTTTTAATATATACAATTTTTTTAATTTAAATTCGGTTAATTATCTGGATATAAAATCCATATAGTTCTATCAAATACAAATTTCTATTTCTAACTTCTACTTTCTGTAATTGCCGAGAAAAAAACGGGGCGTTACCCAAAATTGGACTTAGCGAAAAAATTCATGAATATTGGATAACATCCTGAACAAAACAACTAGCTACAGTCCGACACAAATTTGAATCGTAGTCTACTTGACAGTTCCACGACCGTATTGAAATCAACCTAACATGTAATATTAGCGTGAGCAGATTGGGTATCAACATTGTGTGTGTGCATACTTAAACTATGAAATGGATAAATAAAAGCACAGCATTTTGAGTATTTGCTGTGTAAATTGCACGAATGTATAGGAATATAAACAAGATTAAATATATAACCAACGTTAGCTTGGCTCATGATATTTCGAGGTACGTACATGAAATAACTTATGCTCAACAAAAAGCTGTTTCAAGTCCAAAATCTATATGAATCGCGAAAAAATCTTGATCGGCCAAATCAAAATTCTAAAAAATGTAAAAAAACCAACCCAAATTCTCTGATGTTTCACATCGGACATCCAGTTTCCCGCCGGTAAGCGCCACCTCAAGAGTTAATGGTGCCCCAAAGTCTAACCGGCGGTTAAGTACAGTGGGAAAAATCGCCTGTTCCCACGAGCAAGTCTTCGAATCCGGCGCCGTACTTAATTTCGAGTCGAGACTCAAATCGACTTCAAACCAAACTGCTACGGCATCTAAACGTCCTCTAGTGGTGCAAATTGTGCTGGTAGATTGACGAAACCCGTTCACATGATGTTTCAGATCGGAAATATCTTCGAAATCAATAGTATCGATTTCAATCGGCTCGGATAGCTGTTTCCAATCGTGACGTGAGCGTAGATCGATAGTCGAATAGGACGATGTATCCTAAAACGAAAATTATCTACACAAACGAATAAATTTAACTAAATACCCAAAAGCTTAACCACAATTAATACGATTTGGCGGATTAAACTAAACTTTGAGGCTGCTAACAGCAAGGTGGTGAAACTAGGCGTTATTCAAGACAAGCGTTACTTCTAAAAAATTAAAAATAAAAATATATATAAATGCTAAAATATGCATTTATCTTTTAGAATAAATTTTAGAAAAGCCTCAAGTTTTAAAATTACCATAAAACTGAAGGTAAAATAAATAAAATACATGAAATATACGAATTAAGTAGTAATCATAATAAGTAATTACTGCACTATTTTTTACAAAAAAACAGAATTTCGGGCATATATAGTATACCACATGTAGATGTAGGTATATGCGTCATGAAGTTTGTTGGAAAAAGGCCAAATGTGTCAAAATCAACTTGATAAAAACGTGGAGTCGTATGACGTGTCAAGTTATTTGGGAAACAGTTGCGCCCCAACTTACTCAAGTTCGTTTGCAATTGAGCATATCATTTTTCTGTCTGTTTAAGTTCAAGTTTACTTCTCAACGGTCTCGCCATTTAGTACCTCTACATAAAGACGTATGGGGAGGGGGTTTCATCCGAGACACGTGCTTAATCCCCATCCCCGAATGACTAAATGTGACTCACTGAGAGAAAACAGTGGCTCACGAGTCATAAAAGCAAAAATCGGCGACATCCACACAAGATTTTCGACCTAGCCACGTATGGTTCGGTACGAATTGACCTTTGGAAATGAGACTCTAGTCTAAATATGTACAAGAATTCACAGCTATTTTTATTCTCGAGAAATTAATTTTGGCATCCATCATAATTTGACACCTGTCGGATTTACTGAAAATGTCTTAAACTGCATTGTATCAACAATACTTTCTTCATTTTTTAGTTATCAAAACAAACACTTTTATGTTGTTTTTTCAATGAAATAGCATTTCTTATCACCGGATTTACTGATAAGCTACTTAAAACAATGGCCAATTTCACCTTTTGACGTATTTGAAAGTGCAGTACCTTTCACCCCACGTGTATATAAAGGTAATGAAAGGTCACCCCTCCCCCCGAATCGAGGGCATGTAAGGTATAGTCCCGAAAATCTGAGCAAAAATGGGTAAAAATAGAACTTTTTCAAAAAATTTTGCAAAAATTAAGATATATTTGGTAGATTATGGGTGTGGTCTTCGAAATTTAGCCATATAGGACCCCCCAAATTTTGGTCCCAGTCAAAGCATGCCTTTAACATATCACGTGATTACTACTTGAGCTTAAGAGCACAGATTGTTCTGAATTTGAATGATAGCTTAGTCTGAATTTTTTCAAAAAGAAGACTTTTTATAAGTTTTAAACAAGCTATTATATAGTTCAGTTTTAGTTATTTTTATTCATAACATATTATATACCATTACTCACAAAACTTTAAATTCACTTTTCACGTTTCATTCAATCAGATAAAAATAACCATTTTATAAGGTACAAAATTACCTCACTTAGCAGTGAGTCTAGAGTACAGTTAGTCAGCTCAAATTCTGCAGTTTTTAACGGCTTTGTATTACTCACTATAGGGCTATATGCAATTTAAAAATTATATTTATAAAATATCTATAAAACCCATAGACATAGTTAAGTTTGAATGACCTGTACTTTGTGATGATTTAATAGTTTCGTTTAGTCAGATTTACTTGAATTTAAGATTAGTCAGGATACTGTTTCATCATTAGCGGTCAACGTTCAGTTTTTTAAACTTTCATCGGCTTCAAACTTCAAACGTTGAGTCATATTTTCAATTTATATATCCGACGGCAGCAAGTTTCGACTTTAATAACGTTCGAAATTTTTGAATATGTCTTTTATCTTTTTTCTTTCTTTAGTAAGTAAATTAATTAATGACTTGCGTAACAAAATTGGTGGATTTTAGAAATTCGGCTATTTAAAAAAAAATAAACTGTTCGTCTCATTATCTGAATAGCATATTACTGTCTAATACTCTTATCTGATCTGATTTGCATATTATTCTAAAGCTGTTTTAAAAAATTATAGTTTGTTACATAAATCTCATTGCAGACAATTTCATGATGCCAACTATTATAAAAATAGATTTTTAATTCTAATCCAAAATCAGTTTTTCACAATATCTTTGTTAATTTATTTTTGTCTTCCAATCAAATTATCGTCTCAATTTAATTTAATTCAATCCAATCTAATTTCAGGTTAAATCAAGCACATATTTCTCAATCAAAATCACGCTTCGTCATTCGAGTTGCCATGTACAGCACAATTTGTTTATTTTTATTGGTGATTTGCGTCGGAGGATGGAAACACGACCCCGAAGAAGATATGGATGCGGTTAGTCACTAATTGTTTGGTCACAAAATGGCTACAACTCACAATCCAACATTTAATGACTCAGACATGTAACGGGGTCAAAATGTTGAGGGGCCTCTCCGGCAAAATTTTGGGGACCCTTCCCCCCCTGGTCGACCAAAAATGCCCTAAATTTTCTCAAAAAAGTGCCATTTTTACTAAATTTTGCCCGAAAGTTCTGGACCATCCCCGCGGCCCTTCGATTTTTTTAGGGGGGGGGTCCCCGCGTCTCCCCCTCATACATTGTGCTTAACGTTACTGTTTATTTCCTTTTTTCAACTCGAACCTTTGTGAAAACTTATTTCATATCAAACTCTACCTAGTGCCAATACCTACCTTGCATTAGAACGTAATTCAATTAATTAAATCAAGTCATTTGTGAACGCAGACTATGGATTCAAACCAAGAAATACTGCGTTAAAAGGTGAAAGGTGGCTTTTATGCAATTCGTCAAGTTTCTTAACAAATCCTCGGCTGAAATACAGTGTTACAGCAAACTTATGGCCGGGGATAAAATTTGTAATTTAGCTAATCAAACCTTTCTTAAATATGTGCCCTTGTTTCAATACGGCATTTTCAATATTCTAGTGAACATTTGCAAACTTTTCCATGGATCAGTAAAAAAGTTGGCCTTTTCTGATCTAATCTATTTAAGCCATGTTTAAAAATTAACTCAAGGAAAACTATAACTGATAAAACTATAAATTTGGCAGTATCCGCTGTTCTTTCAATTGTTTGTTTTTTACCACCCTTACGGTTACGGAGAAGTTCGGAAACTGCAAAAACCGTACTCAACCTTTTAAAGCCAGAGAGAACTGCACTCTGGCAAAACAGCAGGCGATTATAGGTGATCATAAGCCTGGCTGTGGGGAGCCACAACACAAATGAATTAATTCATTTTTTTATATTTCAGTATCAATTGATCAGCACCAAAGGCTACCCAGTGGAAACGCACAATGTGGTAACTCAGGACGGCTATAGACTGACCCTGTATCGGATCCCCCCCAAAACGTCAACCGCTAGTCCCAAGTCGGCACCCAATAAACCCCCGATCGTCTTCCTACAGCACGGTCTGCTGATGTCGTGCACTTGCTGGCTCACTAATTTGAAAAATCAAAGTCTCGGTGGGTTGTTTTTATTTTTATATATATTGGAGGGGATGGGGTGACCTATAGCGAGGGTCTAGTGGGAGGCCTAGAAAAAAATCTACTAAAAATTGGATAGAAATAGTATTTTTTGAAAATCGCAATGAAAATGTGTGAAAAATAAAAATATCGTTTGGTCGATCTGGGGGGAGGGAGCGGAGGCTGCTTAAAATGGTCTACAAATGGGGCCCAATCAACTCTAAAAGTTATTCAGCAAAACACAAAACTAAGTAATTTGTTTAACAAGAAACTTTAACAATACCAATCACAACAAAATTTATTTTGTTTAAAATTAGTTTTAAACAATCAAGTTTTTTCTTTTTCAGCATATATCCTAGCCGACGAAGGTTTCGACGTGTGGCTGGGTAATTTCCGTGGAACCACTTATTCGCGCAATCACGCCTACATTAGTCCAGACTCAGCCAAATTCTGGCAATTCAGGTAATTCCACTAAAACGTGAATTCGTCAAACGTCAATTCCACTAAGCCAGGCAATTCTATTTGCGATAAACCTATTTGAAACGAAGTATCAAAGTTAACTATGTAACTGAATAACTAAGTACGAAAACTCTATATGAAGCTACCGATTCGATTCTAATCACTTAATTACAGAATTGATGTTTTAGCTGGGACGAAATGGCACGCTACGACCTGGAGACGATGATCGACTACGCCCTGAGCACGAGCGGGGGCAAACAGCTCTACTACGTCGGCCACTCGGAGGGAACGCTCACGGCCTTCGCCAAATTCTCTGACGACTTGAAGTTCGCTCAGAAGGTATACCCGGATCAGTTACAGAATACTTAAGGCTGAATCTTGGCTTTTGAAACTTTTCTAAACTATTATTAGCATTACAACTTGAGCTGTATTTTTAGATCCGCCATTTCTTCGCTCTGGCTCCAGTCTACTACGCGAAACACTGCTCCGGGCTGGTTAAAGTGATTGGTTCGCAGTCAACCATCATTGAGGTAGCTTTCACAAAAGTTGTTAAACGGATTCGATTATAATTTGCCTAACAACTTATCTGAAGGTTGTGAAAAATCAAGGAATTTCGGTGAACTATTGGGGAGTGTTATATTAAAACACCAAATAGCATGAGTGTAAATTGGCAACACAAATTTGAATTGAATCCGTTTAATCGATTGTACCATGTAATATACATATATACATAATAGTATGACACTTTACCGTAATATAATCAGCTAATACGTCCAAACTCTTGACTGTACAAATTGGCACTCACATGTTAGTCTAGTGCACGGAATATATCAACAATTTTATCTTCACACTAACTTCAGAATACAAATTTAAATTGTAGCAGGAGTAACACGGATATATATATTACTCAAAAGAATTCAAGCAAACAAGACTACTCCAAACTTATTGAATTCCCAAATTTTAAATTTCAGATGGTGCTTCGTCTCGTGGGTTACAACGAATTCCTGCCCAAATCTTTCCTCAACAAAATCCTGGCCAAGCTAGTCTGTGGCTCGCTGTGGACCGATCCCCTCTGCACCAACCTGCTGTTTCTTATCACCGGTTTCGATCGCACCGGTCTCAACTCCACCCGGCTACCGGTTTACCTGTCTCACACACCTGCCGGCACGTCTACGCAGAATATGGCTCATTTTGGACAGGTTGGATACAAACTCCCTCCATGATCGACCAAAAAGACCTAGAATTTTGCTAAATTTTGGAAAACCAGGACGATTTTGACACGTTTTTGCTCAAATTTTTCGAAACCCTGCCTTTGGGTTATCGTTGGAGTCCTCCAATCTCTCTTTCTTACATATGGTTTGAAATCATTCCATTGACAAAAAATGTGTGAAGTTCTTTACGCTAACCCTAAGCAAGACACTTGCGACTGTACCCGGCTTGCAGAATCGGAAGTTAGCAGGATCTTGAAACATGCTCTTGTACAATACGAACATTTTTACCAAGTATATAGATAATACGCAGAATATCGTACTCTTGCTGTAAGGAATAAACCGTAGTAGCCTGACTATGCTTCAGAAATAAAACGAAGCGAATCTGAGCACAGATGCATTCGACCGCTTTCATGAAAAAAATAAGTTCAACATTATTGTTTCAGCTGACGAATGTGAACGAATGTCGCAGATACGATCATGGTTACGACAAAAATATGAAACTCTACGGACAGGTACTTTTTTGGGAAAAAATGCTCTGCAATTTCATCACTTGTATTGTTTTTGACTACAGTACTTCTTATTTGGACCTTAGAAAACGTAGCAATAGTAGAGTAGCTAAACAAATTAAGATAAGGCTACGCGCGCTTAATAATGTCATTAATTACAAATTTGCCATAGTTTACAGCAGGGAAACTTCAAAAGATAAATAAAGTCGGATCTGGTTAAATAGGTAAGCAAAGTATATTATACCATTTACTCCGAAATGTACAGTTTTACTGTAAATAAATGCAGTAGTCATGCTTACAGAATAAAAAAAGGACCATTGCTGCAAGCATAACTAATTCCTCTTAAGGGGGTAGTGTCGCGAAAGCAGTTTTGCTGATAGGTTGTGAAAAGAGAGCTTTTTGCGTTGAAATAGTACGTTCAATGAGAAGCTAGTCCGACGCTGTATGGTGTCAAATAATTACTGCCAGACACCATACTACCAATATCGACAAATATCTTGGACCAATCGGCATTAGTAAGCCAGACATCACACAATAGGGACATAAAAGTTCGACAAATCAAGCCAGATATCAGATTGGCCAGCTTGTGGAGTAATGTAAACGCCCAATTTTTTGTGACAAATAAGAAAAAAGAAAACTGAAGGTACGTTTTTCTTTTGATTTTAAAATACGCGTCCAGTTTTTTACAAATTATCAATATTGCTATGAGTACTTCACAGTTTCCGCACAGTTTCACAGTTCAAACAGGTATTACTCCAAAACCACTCAAGCAATTTGCACTACATTTTGTGTGCATAAACTATAGCATATGTGCTATCAGTCTGTGCAAACAAACTAAACTGAAAGATTGATAAATGGGACGAAAATATGGAATGTGAATAGGTTTTCAAAACGTCATTTTTCCGACTTTGCGACATCATTGCAAACTACATGCTGCATAAATTTTGCTGAAACTTGGCAGAATTATTTGCCTTTAGATTTATTTTCAAAATATAGAAAGAACTATTCGTAACATTTCACTGAACAAGCTTTACAGTCGCGCAAATTCGACTGCTTCCGCGACACTACCCCCTTAAACCCAACCGGATTCGTCGCCTAAAGTTAACTCCTTTAATTCCCTAAATCTCCGTTCCAGGGCAAGTTAACTAAAATAGCGAGAATACCTACAGTCTACAAAAATGACTAATTCATCTTAAACCCAACCCGGGAATAGTTGGCTTAAATTTAACTCCTTTAATCCCACAGGACTAGAATTAACTCCCTTAATCCCCCAATCTGCATTCCAGGGTACGCCACCAGCCTACAACGTGACCAACATGCGCGTGCCCGTCTCTCTCTACTGGGGCGACAAGGACTGGCTGGCCGACCCGGCCGATATAGCTCAACTGCTGACCCAGCTCAGCTCAGTCTACGGGAATCACTGGATCCAGGACGCAGACCATGTGGAGTTTGTCTGGGGCACGCGAGCCCCACAGCTCATCTACAGACCCATTGTGGAGCTGATTCACAAGGACTGGACCCAGGGCCCGCTTCTGCCAAAGCACCACTGCTAGCTACTTAATGGCTTGACACTACATGATGACTCTCGACCATGACGAAGTTTTTACTAGGGTTATTATGTGTACTTGAAATAACAATATGCAAACTTTTTATATGAACTTTCTCTAGTCATATAATGACAAGCTTATGGTATATACTCATACATATAGATGTAACGGGGTCAAAATTTTGGGAACCCCCCCGCTGTGATCGGCTACAAATACACAGTATTCTCCAAGAAGGTTCCCACAGGTTCCCAAGAAGTCGCCTATCCGTGGTGGAACCATTCGTCGAAGCAGCCTTGCCTGCCCGACGACAAAGGACTTCAGCTTCCCTCCCAGAAGGTCCTCCTCCTGGGTGGGCTACTACAACAACAACAACAAATACACAAAATTGTGCAAAATTTTGTCAAATTTTCGCCCAAAAATGTCTTGTTTACTAATTTTTGCCCAAATTTTGGAAACTAATTTTCGGATTCCCCGGCATCTCGATTTTCCCCCTCCCATCCCCCCGCATACATGTATGTATGTACTATATATACATTTTGTATTAATTATTGTATCATACTTTGCTTGTGATTAAGTAGTAGATGACGGTCTTATTTTCACTTTTCATTGAGTCTACTAAAGCTATGCTTTGCTTACTTTAGTATGAACCAAGGTAATGTCAATTAAAAAATACACCCTTTTGACCTCTTCACAACAAAACTTCATGACAGGAAACTATCTGATTGAAATAACTCACCCTAGACTGATCGATGTTTAGACACCGACCACTGAAACAGCTTGCATCAACCAAAAGTCGATTATCCCTCAATTTCGTCACAAAGTTCGATCGAATTGAGTCACATTCAATTAAGATCGCATAAACACGACCTCGGCAGGGGATTATTCTCCCGTTCGGAGCCAGAAGTCTTTCACGGGCGTCCAATAAGGTCTCACAAATCCCTTCTCCGAATAGAGCCGAGTCCATAATTTCTGTGACTATAAGATCGGCTAGGCGATCTAGGCTTAGATCGAAAGATCTCTGGGGCAGGATGGTGATATCCGAATCAGTGAATCCGTTCACCGCTCGCACACGATGGGCTATTTCACACCATGCCTGAAATTATCATAATAACAAGAGTACATAATAGTGTTTCACTCTATTGAGAAGAAGAGTGAAACACTCTCCTTTCTGCCTGTGTTATAGCGCAGGCAGATGCGCTGGTCGTTTTGAAGCCACATGTTGCCGTTTTATGCAACATGTGGCTAGCCAATCAAAAGCGTGCAACGCTGCTGATTGGCTAGACGCCTGTGCACGTGCTCCAATCAGCACGCAGACGGCCTTCTTTTCCCCCTGGCGGGACCCCCCCTGCCTCCCCCTGGCGCGAATTTTGGGGGGTCTCCCCCCCCACATCCCCCCCAACTACATGTATGTATGTACTTTTGATAATACGAAGCTGAGTCTTGTCATATTATAGACTACAGTTTGAATACTTACGTATCTAAAGTAATCCTGGTTTGTACTTGGGTGTGTCTGTAAGTCAAATCATGAAAAAAATACAACGTTCAAGTTATTAAAGGTCAAAGAGAGCATTCCAGTAGACTCATACGCGTACACGAGGTATCAGTCCGGGAAGTGGGCTCATCCCTAATTTTTAGGTGGCTCTTCCCGTTCCCGACGTTTGTGAACTCAAGGTCAAGTCAGAGGGGGGGGGGTTAGCCCCAGTTCCCCCCATATGTATGTGAGTACGCTTGGCTTATGCATTATATAAATAGAAAAATTCCACTGTGCAACAAAAGTTCCCTCTTCAGCCTGGTTCATACTCGTCCCTAAGCGTTGTCCCTGTCCTTAAGCGTTGTCCTTGTCCCTGTCCCTAGGTGTCCTTGTCCCTGTGTCCTCATGCTTTGTCCCTGTCCTTAAGAAATGTCCCTAAGGTCTATAGGGAATGTCCTTGTCCCTGTCCTTAGAGGTGATTGATTCATTAAAAAAAATAAAAAATAATATAAAATTTTAAACACAAAAATATCAACGAAAAAAAAATAAAAAAATATGATTTGAACTCTGATCAGGTAAGCAAAAACACTCCTTGAGGACAAAGGAATAGTCTTTCTCACATGAACTAATGCTCAAACGTCATTGGATAAACTGAGTTTTGTTTAAAGCACCTTGAAAAAGTTATCAACCCTATTTTAAGGGCGAAAAAAAAAAAAAAACAAAAAATCAAAAATAGGGGATTGAACCTTGGCCGGGGGGGGGGGAAAAAAAAAACCCAACCCCCCGACTACCAAAACATGGATTTTGGAACACTAGAACATCTTTATGAACTTATAATATATTTCAGGTTGGTATAAAAATTGAAAACCAAATGTTTTTCACGCAAAAATGTGTTAAATAACCAAAAAATAACGATAGAATTAATACCGCAACACAAGCTCACGACATCCTTTCACTAGTAGTCGAGTTAGTCCGTGATTGGCTGTTCTTCGTGTCACACGTAGTAACTGCCGTATTTTGATTGGCCGAGTTGCTTAGGGACAAGAAAAAGTAGA